>JAXFYN010000845.1:0-89000 GCA_036172215.1 Camellia granthamiana | reverse complement strand
AGAAATGGGACCTTTAAATCCATTAAAAAAAAAAAGAAGAAGAAGAAGAAGAAGAAGAAGAAGAAGAAAGATCAAACAATTTATAAAATCATAATTTAAAATTTATTAGTGTTCTATTTTTTTTTTTTCAAAATTTCTGTAATAAATTGACCATTTAAAAAAATTTGAAGTGTGCCTTTCACAATATTGAATGTAGATGTGGCATTTGTCCTTTCCTCTTATTTTTCCTCTTTCTTGTCCTATTTATGGGCCCTCTTCCTTGTCGACCTTTTGGGGCAAAGACTGAGGAAAGGGAAGACTTGAGAAAGCCATTGGAAAGTCATCCGTCAATCAACTAGAATGGAAACGGATAGGGGTGAGCATGTCCAAATTGGATTAGATTGGGGTAAAATCAGGATCAATCCGTTATTTACGATTTCTAAAAAATTAAAATTAATTCAATCCGTTTAAATTATGAAACCAATCCGAACTAATCCATTTAAACACGAATTGGATCGGTTTAGGACCACAGATTCACATAATTAAATAACAAAAGTATATATATATAACACTTTAATATCATAAAAATATAAACATAGCGCTATATTAGTTTCACAACAGCAACATATTTTTCTATAATAGCGACATACTGTTCTAAAATTTAAACAACCCTAAGAAAATTAGTTTCACCATAAAAATTTAGATCATTATAAATTAAAACTAAAAATTAACAAACAAAAGTAATAAAAGAAGATATTATACGGGTTTAGGTTTGAGTTTAGGTTTTATATAGAATAAGAGAAGATACTATGAAGGAGGATGTATAATAAAAATATAGACTATTTGCATATGGCCCGGATCGGTTCCAATCCAGAACCGTGGGGTTCAATCCGGAACCAATCCGTGTACTACGGATTTTTAATTCTTCAATTCGGAACCAAACCACGGATTCAAAAAACAAATCCAAACCTATCGGATTGGACTGGACTGGACCGGATAATGGATTTCAAGGATTCTTTGCTCAACCCTAGAAACGGATTGAGATCCATGAGAAGTTATTCGTCGATTTTCAAGCACTGCCACGTATTATTCTTATGATATTGTCAAGTACTGTTACGTATTAGTCTAATGATATTATGATTGATAGAGAGTAAAACTTACGAATTTATATTAAATAATTAAAAAAATAAAGAAATATAATAAATTATAATTGATGAGAAATTATTGTATATCAATAAAGTATCACGTGACATTACTTTTCACTAATCATAAATGTATATATCTACTAGTATTCTCCAAACACTCAACATAAACGTAATAGATTCTACTATCAAAATCAATTATAATAATAAAAGATACCATATAACATCTACCTTATCCACATACAAAAATTTCTCTGTAACAACCCTCCAGTCAATAATTTTTTGAGATCCACTCAATTCCATTAGACTGATACTGTCACCTCAATAGATAAAGAATGGTCTGGATGAAACCACATTAGCTCATTAAATGAGTAATTAAATTCGTTTAGGCTTTTAAAATATCCTCCTTCCGTCTTAATTTATTTGTCCATCTTGATAATTCTAATTTATTAAATAGACAAACAATCATTACACATCAATTCAAAATTTATAATACTTTTACCACAATACTTTTTATTTTGAATTGTAAAATGTGTTTATACTTGTCACAGTTGGTTAAGAGGTTGACCTCAAAGATGTCTTATCAGCTACTTGGTGTGGGTTTAATTCTCTCCCGCTGTGCGAGTCCTGACTTAAGCGGAGCTTGCCTTGGGAGGTCGGGACAAGCTTCCAGGTTATAGTCTCTTACTCGGAACGGACAACAGGACACTCTGGTGATCTCTTATGGGGCGCTGCCTTGGACCTGCCGGGAAAGTAGGAGGATTTTCCTGTAACAAAAAAAAAAAAAAAAAGGTAATTTTGAAAATTTAAAAAATTTCAATACCCAAAATAGAAAGTGAACAAATAATCTAAGACGCAACAAAATGAAAAGTGGACAAAAAAAAGTGGGACCTAGGGAGTAATTAAATGGTAAAAAGTTCATAATCATATGTTATTTGATTTAAGTTTTAATGGCCAAATTTGAAGAGGGTAAAGTGTAATTTACTCTTTTTATAAAAGCTAATAATATATTGCGTAATTACACACAAAAAAAAAAAAAAAAAAAACATAAGATTTTGACTTTTGTAACAAAATAAATCCTGAAATTTAATTTTGTTAATTTAAACCCTAATTTTTGAATTTGTTTTTCAATTTAAATCATTCATATATTTTTATTAAGTAAAATTGATAGAAAAATAATATTTTAGCTATTAAATACAATATAAATGTATATAAAATGTCTAAAATATATTTTTTCATTGAATTTAATGATTAAAATATTATTTTTTTCATTGGTTTTCCTTAGCAAAAATATGCAGATAGTTTAAATTGAAAACCAATTAAAAATTAGGGTTTAAATTGACAAAATTAAAAACTCAGGATTTATTTTGTATAAGAGACAAATCATAGGATTTAATTTAAAATTTTTTTTAAATTACCCCTAATATATTTATCCTCTATTCGTTTAAACAAAATAGAAGCTAGATTTAGTGTAGATGTTTTTTTCTATTATGATTTTTCTTTTCTGAAAATTTTCATAGCCGTTTGATAACTCTCTCCTTTTTGCTTGTTGAATAGAATTGTTTCTTTATTAGTTTTGAGGATATTACATATCAGTGTAATCTATCAAATTAATTATAAATCAGTGAAAATTTTTATCAATATTAATTATTAAAGTTATAAGTTTTCAATATTTCTGTAATTATTTTTCCCTCTACGCATTGGATTATAATTTTTCCATTAGTTTTCTTGAACCGGTACCATAAAGAAAGGGGAATTGCTCGACTATCCCACTTAGCCAAGCTATATAAAGTAGATTTGAAAAAATAAATTAGATAAAAATCTCTTTAAAAGAAAAGGAATATTTTTAAGTATAATCTGATCCCAATATATACGATGAAATCAAATAAATTCCTATTTCAAACATTGGATCTTCTGTTAGGAAAAAATTGATTTATGTATTCAAATTTCAGGCACAGTGCTTAATCACAATGCTATCAGTTTTTCAAAACACTTTTCAGAAAATTCTACTTTATTATTTTTCGTGTTTTTTTTGTTTTTACTGAATTTTTTTAATATTTTAAGCAATTTTTTTATTTTTTAAACACACCTAACATAAATACACCTAAAAAGTAAAAAAATTACAAAAAAAATCTTTTAAAAATTCACTAAATATCAAAAATACAAAAAAAAATACAAGAATTCAGTATATTTTTTGTATTTCTATGTATTTATTAATTTTTTAAAATATTTTTTTACAAATTTTTTACTTTTTAGATACATCTAACTAAGGTACATGTAAAAAAGTAAAAAAAAAAATGTTTAAAATTTAAAAAATATTCACTAAAAACAAAGAAATACAAAAACCAAAAAACTCAATTTTAAAAAAACTTAATTCAAAAAATTTAAATCAAACACACTGATTACATTTTTTGTCTTTCTTCTTCTTTTTCCTCTCCCTTGTCCTCTTTTTGGCCCCTCTTCCTTGTCCTCTTTATGGGGCGAAGACTGAGGAAGACTTGAGAAAGTTATTGGAAAGTGATCCGTCAACCAAGTAGAATAAAAAGGCAGCGTTAATTTAATTATGTTAATACTTTTTTAATTATTAGTGAATATTATTTTTTATTTATTTATAAACTTGTATTTATTGACTTTCTTAATTATAAAAATTGTTTACATACATTTTTTTTAGAGGTGATTTAAAACTGAGAGTAATACATTTTTGTAATTGAGAAGTTCAAAATATATAAATTCATATTTAAGAAAGATAAAATAATATTTATTAATAATTAAAAATTCTGGTGTAATCAACTCTAAAAAGGAATTAAGATCGTCTCCATTCCATTGAACCGATACTCTCTCCTCAAAAGGCAAAGAATGATTGGGATGAAATCACCAAAGCTCAACAAATGAGAAATTGAGAAACTAGAATTGTTTAAGTTTTTAAAATTGGTAGTGTTTGATAAAGTTGAAAACTAAAAATTGAAGATTGAAAATTGAGTATTGAAAATTGAATGCTGAATTTTTGAAGTTGAAAAGCTATTTGATAAAAATTTAAATGCTAAATTAAAAATAAGTTATTTGACATGTGTAAGATAAAATTTGAAATTTATTATTTTTAAATTGTATATTTTAATTTTTATATTGTGATAGTGGTAGTGGTGGTGGTGGTGGTGGTGGTGTGGCATAGTGATAATGGTAGTGGTGGCGGTGGCGTGGTGGTGGTGGTGGTGGTGGTGGTGGTAGCGATGATGATAGTAGTAAAATAATGGTGATGTTCATTGTAATAATGATAATGGTGACGAAAGTGATGGTAGTAGTGGGTATAGCATTTCTGGTTTAGACCTGACCCATTTTGTGTTTTCAACTCGAATTTCGTAGCCTTGTATGGTTGTTCATGTCTTTTCCCTCTTGTTCTTTCTTAAATTTCGTTATTGGGTTGTAGTTGTCAGTTTGGAACATGTTGGTTGCTTGATTTTTCCAAACCTTTGTTGCCTAGATTTTTGCTCCTCCGCTCGAGCGGCCATTCTTACGCTCGAGCGAGCGAAATTTGCAAGCTCTTTGTAGCACTGTGTGCTTCCTATTATAATGGAACTATATTTGATTCTTTGATTACCATGATTGAGAACCTTCTTAGTTGTTGTTTAAGCCTTGGTTGAGGTGTTACTATAGTGATTGGGTGAAATTGAATCAGAAACTCCAAATTTGAATAATTGTTATTGAGTAGTTTTCACTCTTTCATCATTTTCTCTCTCTATACTTTGAATCTTGATGTAAGGCTAATATCATTAGAAAGCTTACTTTCGAGACTTCAATTTGAACATAAGTTAATCTCAACCAACTCAATAACTATTTTCTTTTAAAAATCTTAACTAGCATTATCAATTGGACCAAATTAATACAAAATCTAAAATTAGGTGTAAAAATTAAATTAATTGAAATTACAGAGACCAAATTAACATATGAGACAAAATACAAGGACTATCAATAAAATTTACCTTTCTTAAAATATGTCTAATATTAATTGTATCAATATTAAGATATATTTATATTTGAAAAATTATTTAAGACCAGATCAGGTTAGAACCTGAATAAAAAGTTAATGACTCATTAAAATTTTTTAATAATTATAAATTTAAATTTGATCAATTTTTCATTTAAATTTTTTCATAGAATTCTAATAATTTTAATTTATAGTTCCAATTCTTCCTTGTATTTTTTTAAAAATATTTTTAAATTATATATAGTTATAATTTCTTTTGAAATTTCCTTTTCAATCTCAAATTAGTTAAAACTTGAATTTGGTTAAAATTTATTTTTGGCTTCTCATCTACAAAAACTAACAATGAACATAAATTATTTTTTGAACATTGTAAAAAGGTAAATAAAGAAATATATTATCAATAATAATAATAATAACGAAACATATTTTTATTTATCATGTGACGTCTCACCACTGCATTGATAATAGACATTAATAATAAAACTCATTGTGATAATACAACAACAATAAATCAAATGATAAATAACATGTAATCACAATAATTTTTTATAATTATACAAAAGTACCCAAAATTATATATAAAAAAATATACATATGATCCATATTCAATTTTTATATAGTAAAATTCACACTTATTCTCAACCACATATTAGTTTTCTAAATCAATTCATCGCCCAAACTATCTACTATTCTTTTAATATTCACATTTTCAAAATCCACCCAAACAATGCTCTGACCGAGCTCATTATCACCCTTGTTGTTGCCATTCTCACTACCTCCACTAACAATTATGCAACTCCGGTCTAGTTTTTTATCTTTGTAAATATAAAAAGACAGTGGTAGAGAAATAAAAAGGTACCGTTAGAGTTTTAAAGAGTTAAAAATGAAAAATAAAAAAAAAAACTTGATTTTAGGTTTTCTTATTCCATATATAGGTGTTAATTTTATTTATTTTTTAAATCCATAAATTATGGAACAGTGTTCATTGTTTAAAATTTTATTTATTAATGGGCAAGTTAGTTAAATGCTTTTAATTTTTTATAAATAAAAAAAATTGAAAATTATGTTTAAGAAATTTTAAAAATGGCCAAATCATAAAGAAATATAAGACGTATGTTATCAATTCACATATATCAAAAGAAATAATAACAACAATATAAAAAATACACAAACATCCACCCAAAAAAATAAAAAAATAAATAAAAAAACTTCAAATCGACTCCCGAAACAAAGATAGTTAAACATATTTATATTTGTTATCAATTTAGTTGGGAAAAAAAATACATTGAAAAAAAAAGTCATATAGAGAAAAAAAAAAACTCACACAAAAATATAAATTTACAAACAAAAAAAAAAAAAATCACAAACAAATAAACTTGAAATAAGTTTGGACTATTGACAAAGAGAGAGAGAGAATAACCATTGCATCATTACATTTGGAAAGGAGTTAGCCGGGCTAAAAAAAAATATCAAATATTAAGTATTTTAAAGAGAGAATTGTATTGAATTTTTAATTTGATTGAATTTTTAAAATTTTAGATTTATATTATTTTCAGAAAGGGTGAGAGTGGGATGAAAGTGACTTACCATATTATTTTGAATTTTGAAATTCAAAATCATAGATAATTTGTGTCTTTGTTTATTTTTTTTTTTATTTGAATTGTTTTGATCAACATTAATTTTGGTAAGAGTGAGGGTGACTTATTATATCGTTTTGAATTTTAAAATTCAAAATTGTAGATAATTAGAACCTTTTTTTGTTTTTGAATTTTTGACTTAAGGAACTAACCAATAGATTTTTTTTTTATTTCTTTAAAAATTAACAAATTAACAAAATTAGTTTGAGAGTTTGAAGCTCCGACAATCAATATTCTTAAAAAGACCCTTTCCTTATATATATATAGATTTTATTATTATTTTTTAAAGACACTACAAGAAAAAGCAGTTTTAGCGACTAAAAATATAAATTTCGTCGCTGAAAGTAGGACAATTGGCGACTAAAATTGAATTAGTAGCCAAAAATGAAGACTTTTGGCGACTAAAACAGTTTAGTAGCCAAATGTATAGTTATTGGCGACTAAAAATCAGTTTAGTCGCTGATTTTATGGGTTTTAGCGACTAAAACAATTTTAGTAGCCAAAAGTGAAGGTTTTTGGCGACTAAAAAAATTTAGTAGCCAAAAGTGAAGGTTTTGGCGACTGAAAAATAGTTGGTCGCCGATTATAGGTGTTTTACCGACAAAAAAAAATTTTGTAGCCAAAAGTAAAGGTTTTTGGCTACTAAAAAAAATTTAGTAGCTAAAAGTGGACAATTGGCGACTAAAATTCAGTTTAGTCGGCAAAAGTAGAGGTTTTGGCGACTAAAATTTAGTTTAGTCGCCGAAAGTGGTTATTTTTAGGAGGAAATTAATTTTTTTAGCGACTAAATTATTGGTAGTAGATAAAACTAAGGTTTTTGGCGACTCAAAAAAAAAATAGTCACCAAAAGTGGCTTCCTTTTTTTTTTTTAATAAATAATTTATTTTTTACATAAATTATATTGAATAAAAATAATTATGTTCATATATATAGTTTTATATTAATACGGGTCAATATACTATATAAATAATATATTTTGCATATATATTCACGTGGTGTTATTGTGGCATAGTGGAGAGAGTGTGCTGGTAAAGATTTAGAATGTGAAAGGTTGGTGGTTCAAAACTTGGGAAGAGCAGAGGATAATATTTTTTCTTTTTCTTTTTTTTGAAATAAGCTTTTGGCGACTAAAATGGGTGGTCGCCAAAAGCTTCAGTATTGGCGACGAAAAAAATAGTCGGCAAATGTATAAATTAAAAAAAAAATAATTCACTATCGCCAAATATATAATTTAAAAAATATAAACAATCTGATTGGTAGCTCGAATATAGGGGCTCGAATTTGGTTCGAAATTAGGAGGAAGAAGAAAGAGGAGGAGGGAGGGAGGGAGGGAGGGAGGAGGAGGAGGAAGGACTGGAGGGGGCCCAATTATTAGGGCTGGAGGCGGAGGAGGAGGGCGGAGGCACGATCGGGCGGAGCCGACGAACGAGCTGCGAGTTGCGACGAGGACGGCGGGCGGAGGCGACGAGCTCTTCGCGACGAGGACGGTGGGCAGAGGCGGCGGAGGCTCCCTCTCTCCTCTTCCCCTCTGTTCTTCTTCTGGTTTCAACGAAGAAGAAGAATAAAAGCAAGAAAGAAAAGGAAGAAAGAAAGAAAAAAAAGAAGAAGACAAAACGACGTCGTTTTGCCATTCGAGCCAAAATCGAGCCACGAATTTCGAGCTACCAGTCATTTTTCAAATATAAATGAGCTTTGGTGACGAAAATTTTAGTCGCTACAGACTTGGTTTTTGGCGACTAAAAGTTTTTTAGTCGCCAATACCTTTTGCGACAGTTTTCTAGCGACCAAACAGGCGACTAAAAAATTTAGTCGGGAAAACTTAAAACCCGACTTTTGGCGACTAAAAATTTAGTCGCCAAATGTATTTTTTCTTGTAGTGAGACATTGATTTTTATTTTTATTTTTATTTTTTTCATTTTTGGGGAATGTATATTTATGATTTTTATGCTTTATCCCTGGTTTAGATGAAGTGAGGGAGAATTAGGTTGAGTGACCAGATTAAAACATTTTTGTAAATTAAAATTAAAATTAAATCAATTAAAATTATAAGAATAGGGAGTAATTGTTATATTTTAAATTTAAAAATTAAAAATTAAAATGGCATAAATCTCACACTTTGAGAACTAGAAGTGTTATATTTTAATTGAATTATCACTTTTTAAAATTGACAAAAAAAGAAAGATTCTTTGATGTTGTTGCCTTGACTTTAACGGCGTTTATTTGATGGATTTAGGTTAGGATCAAATAGAAATACATTTTATACATTGAGATTATATTAATATAATTTAAACATTTAAAACTAAACTTATACAAATTTACATATTTTGGAAACTAAAGATTTAATTGAACCATTACTTTTGGTATTAAAATTTGAGTAAATCCAATCTTTAATCAATTAAACAATTTAACTAATTAATATGTTACTTGAAATAAAAAATAAATTTTTTTGTCAACATATCCAAGTGTATTTATTCGTAACACTGCTCATATACATGTCACAACTTATTAATTTATTGGGATTTACTTCTCTTTGTAGGTGGGGAGAGAAGTGCAGTCCGATTTAGTTGGTCAGGTTCTTTATAAATTTTATTTTAGTAATTTAAATTGTTCATTTTATATATTTTTATGATTTTAAAGTACAACTATTCGATACAGTGTTAAGCTAACAATACTGACACGGGAGGAGAAATCTTTATAATTGTCAGAATTATCGTTGGCCTTGTTTGGGTTGGCTATTTATTGGACATTTTGGCTTGTGTTTGGAAAGTTGGTTTTTTTTAATTGATTTGGTGACTCTGAGAAAAAAAAATGAAATGATTATGGATTAGATATAACATTTTAACTTATTAATTATTTTAGCTTATTTTATCTTTTAGTGGGTTATTTTAGCCCAATCCTCCTCCTAAACAAGGCCATTATTATTCACTGTGTTTGGTTTCAATTTTCTAGATTCAACCTTCTGGAAATTGAGTTTTTTTATTTTTTGTATTTTTTTATTTTTAGTGAATATTTTTACAATTTTAAGCAATTTTTACTTTTTTAAATATACCTTACTTAGATGTATCTAAAAAGTAAAATATTTATAAAAATATATTTTAAAAAATCAATAAATATATAAGAAATGAAAATATACTGAATTCTCATATTTTTTGAATTTTTATATTTTGTGAATTTTTTAAAGATTTTTTTCACAAATATTATACTTTTTAAGTGTATTTATGTTAGGTGTATTTAAAAATTTAAAAAATTACTTAAAATATTTTTAAAAATTCAGTAAAAATAAAAAAAATACGAAAAATTTAAAAAAAGTTAATTTTTTAAAAAATGAATCCTAAAACCAAATAACTGTTATTATTATTATCATTATTATTATTATTATACATATATATTTTTTATGATGTCCTCCAGGACTTCTGGATTAGATTGTGAGGCCACCAGGACTTCTGGATTAGATTGTTCAGGCAAAAGAATTAAATAATATTTGTTTAAAAAAAAATATTAACATGTATTTTGCAGATCGTTCATCATTTTGAATATATATATATATGATCCAGTTAAAGTTTTGGGAACTATTCCAGTACGCAATATACATTGTATAGAATTCTAACACAAAATTATACAAATATTTACGAATTTAAATGAGTGATTTTACAAAAATATATAAGTTGAATATAAATTCACATTATTTTGTGAAGACTTATGTAATTACACTTTGTTCAAGTTTATTTGGGCGGAGATAGTCTTAGGATTGAATTAATAATTTAACAAAATGCATAATTCAAAATATAAATAAATAAATTAAAGCCCCAACTAGTAGTCTATCGAGAATATAACCTCTCCTATATAGGAATATTGAATCTCCGAAAGGAGTGCGATACAAAATGAAAAACTAAGAGTATGTTCAAATTAATTAGTTAAATTATAAAATTGATAAGATTTTCTCAATCCATTCTTATAATTTTTAGGCAATCGAAATATGGGATCATATACACAATTTTAAAGTATTGATAATTTCAGATAGTTCTATGAATATTAATCTCATATAATCCAATCTTCTAAAAAAAAAAATGATATATAAATTTACTTTCTAAACTCAACGATGTGTAAGTGATATAATTGATTAATGATTAGAAAAAATATGAAAAAGATTATTGCCTTAAATATCTAATTAAGGCCTTGTTTGGGAAGACTAAATAAGTGCATTTTTTGTCTTTTTGGACAAAAAAATTGAGGTTGAAAATATGGATGTTTGGGTTAACTTTTTGACTTTTTATGGAAAAATGTGCAATAAAAAATTGTGAAAATTGGTTTTTAGAGGAAAATTTGAATTGGGAGTTGTGCAGCCGTAATTGTTGACTTTTGGTGAATAGTGATAACTTTTTAACTTTTTGAGTAACTTTTTGGCTTTTTGACTTTTTGGGGTATTCCCAAACTTGGCCTAATTATCATATCATTGGATTTAAAAAGTATAATTTTTGAACTTAAATAATAACTATGTATAATAAAAATATTTAGAGCAAAATGGAGGGGTAATAACCACTCCTAAAACGTGTCACCCTTTTAGATATGAGGGAATATAAATTTAGATTCATCATTTTAACAGCCACTTTCTCTCTTGTTTCCATATCAAGTTATCCCAGCAGCAGCCATCATGGAGAAAACTTGGTTTCTCTATCTAACTGCACTGTTCTTGGCACAGTACTGTTTCTTAGCCTGCTTCACTATGAATGCTTCTAGCTTCACTACCGATCAGTCTGCTCTTTTGGCCTTCAAAGGCCATATCACTTTCGACAATCCTCACCACATATTGGCCAATAACTGGTCCTCAGCCACCTCAGTTTGCGACTGGATTGGTGTCTCTTGCGGCAAGCGCCACCACAGAGTGGTGGCTTTGAATCTCCCTGCCATGGGTATTGGAGGCACCATCCCACCCCACATTGGAAACCTCTCATTTCTGTCCTACTTCAACATTTCCAACAACACTTTCCATGGTCATCTTCCTAGTGAGATGGCTCGGTTGCATCTCCTAAATGTTGTCGACTTCAATTTCAACAACTTCGATGGAGGTGTTCCGACATGGTTTGGAAACTTACCCAAGCTTCAATACTTGTGTCTCGCAAGCAACAGTTTCACAGGTTTGGTTCCACCTTCCATTGGCAACATATCAACATTAGAGTCTCTCGATTTAAGGTCCAATTTTCTAGTGGGAGGAGTTCCTGAAGAGATTGGCTATCTTAACAAACTGAAGTGGTTACAGATGGGATTTAATAATTTGTCGGGGTCTATACCGCTAACCATCTTTAACATCTCATCACTTCAATGGATTGAGTTCAGACGTAATATGTTGTCTGGTAGTCTTCCGGAAGATTTGTGTGTTTTTCTTCCGAAACTTGAATTTCTCCGTCTTTCTCTTAATGAGTTTGATGGCCAAATTCCAACAACTCTAGGTGAATGCAGAGAGCTCCAATTCTTATCATTAACTTACAATAAATTCAGTGGTTTCATTCCAAAGGGGATTGGGAATTTGACTTTGCTTCAGATTTTATATCTTAGTGGTAACAACTTTAAAGGTATGATTCATTCCCACTTGTTACTGTTATTCAGTTTGGTTGGATTGCGTTTCATATATATGTATGAGATAAGCTTCTCTCTTCCATGGATTGGACCCCACCGTTCGGGCTTATGGGCGTGTGGGTCATGTTTTAATGATTTGAATTATTATATTTCAGGCTATAGTATTTAGATTATTTATGAAAAAAATTAGGTCAATTTGATAATTATAACCGTATTATTTTATGACAGTTATTTGTAAAAAAATGAACAACAAATATTATTTAAAAATTAAATCATCTATTTAAATGAGAGTGATTATGGAATCAATAATATTAGGTATCATGAAAAAAATATCATGAAAAACCTTCATGAAAATTCTCCACCCTTGAGATTAGTTTGTAGTATTTTATTGTATGATATGCAATCACTCTTGGATTAATTTCATTAAACTTTTTATGATACATAAAATTACTCGAATGGAACGGAACGTCCATTCTTATTTCCTTGTTTGGTTACCAATATGGAATGGTATAGGAAGATAATAATAATTCTTATTTTCATGCTTGGTCATGCCTATTAAATTAATATAATAAAATAAATTATTAGTTATTATTTATTTTTTTGACAAGCTAGTAATAAACACGTGAAGAAGTCATATAGATTATGATAGTATTAATAATAGTGGAAGCGATAGTATGAGTAGTGGTGACACCAATGGTGGTGATAGTAGTAGTATTAGGATGTTGCTGCTAGTGGTGGTAGTAGTAGTAGTAGGTCGTTGTAGTGTTTGTGATGGTGGTAAGGTAGTGTTGCGGTTATATCTACGGTGGCAGTGGTGATGATGTGCTAACAGTGGTTGTAGTTTTAGCGACGATGGTGGTGATGACAATGGTGATAGTGACTGTAGTTGTGAAGGCTGTGGTAGTAGTTGTAATGGTGGTGATGTGGTGACAGTGGTTGTAGTTGTGGTGGTGGTAGTGATAGTATTGTTCATGGTGGTGGTAGTTGTAGTTGTGACAGCAACGACGATGGTCATTGATATAACAAGCTCTACTACTCATATTTATTACCAATATAACAATCTCATCAATGGTGATAAACAAAACATGATAGATAAATATACTAATCATAGAAATATTGATTTGGAAAACACTAGTCTAAGAGTATGGTTGGATCTTGAATTTGTGAAGAGATTAGTGAAGGAAAAAGAAAAGGGAACTGAAAATAGATGAAGCAAAAAACTAAATTTTTTTAATAAATTCCTTCCCCCAAATTTGATTATAAATTTTGATTAATTTAAATAATTGACTCTAAAATTTTATGTTGGTTGCCTTAAAAAAATAATATGAAAATGTTTTTTTTTTTTCTCTCTCTCTCTCTCTCTCTCTTCTTTTTCTATCCATAAAAGTTGATGAAGTATAAGTAATTAGGAAAAATTATTACAAAAAAAAAAAAAAAAAACTAGGGTATGAGCCCTCAACAAAATAAAATTTTAATTTTACCAATTTAAATCTTAAACTTTTGATTTGTTTTCAATCTAAACTATCTACCTATTTTTGTTAAATAAAACTTGTAAAAAGTATATTTTGGTCATTAAACTCAATGAAAATAAATATTTTAGATATTTTTCATATACTTATATTGAGTTTAATAGCTAAAATATTATTCTTTCAACAATTTTACTTGAGGAAAATAAGCGGGTGATTTAGATTGAAAACAAATTAAAAGTTTAGGGTTTAAATTAATAAAATTAAAAACTCAAATTTATTTTATTACAAGACTCAAATTCTGAATTTTTATTTTTTATTTTTTATAATTTTTCCAAGTAATTATTATCGTTTATTTTAACAAATTCAAGATTAAAAAATAACATTAAAAAAAGGATTACCAAAATTTTTGCCCATCCAAATGTGCAAACTACGTATGCCTGTCCATTTGAGAAGTAACTTTAGGTTGCTTTGGAAAGTGGATTCGTTTTTTATTTTTTTAACTTTTTAATTATTTTAGTTTAGACTTAAAAAGTTTTGTTTGAGATCTTTTTGGATATTTTAATTTTTGTAAAAGAAAAAATGAAATTTTGTCTTTTTATAACATTTTATTTTATTGACTTTTTAGTTTGGATATGACATTTTATCTTATTGACTTTTTAGTCTATTTTATCTTTTTATAACTATTTTAAGTCCCGTAGCCTCTTCTCAAACGAATGCTTTATTTTAATGGAAAATGATTTGTCCCCCTAAAAATGTCTCTCCTAATCCCCCTAATGCCCAAAACGACGTCGTTTTGGACATTTTTTTTTTTTTTTTTTTTTTGCCTTGGTTTGAAATTTAGGGGGATTAAGGGGCCAAAAATTAGGGGATATAGCACGGCCCTATTTTAATATATGTATGTATGTTGAGGGAAATGCTATGGTACCATATGCATCTATCACATGTATACTTTATTATAAAATTTTATAATATCAATTATAAAATATATAAACTCTTTATAAATTAACGTAATGACTTGGTTATAATATTTTTCAACACTAATTGGTGGTCTGAAAAATTATGATTTGAATGGCTCGAAATACTTAAAACAATGTCGTTTTGAGTGTAAAACGATATCGTTTTGACACATTCGTACCATTCGACAAAAATTCGGACCACCAAATATTTTTTAATATTTTTATTACTTCAATTTTTAACAAAATTACGCATTTATGTATGTTGATACTACACAACACAACACAGCACTGCACTTGATAGGTACGATTTGTAAATTAATTTGGTAGGTACAATTTCCAAGAGAAATCGGCAATTGTACCACGCTCTCAGAAGTTGACCTTAGTGAAAATAATTGGTCAGGTAACTAATTCATTTACAACAATGCTACGTACCACTAATTTGGTATCTCTAACCTATCACTAATGAGGTGGAAAGGAAAAAAAAAAAAAAAAAAAAAAAAAAAAGCACAACAAATGATGTGGCAGTGGGTGGGACCCACTGCCACATCATTAGTGATAGCAGTAATTAGTGCTCTCAAGCATTATTGATTCATTTATCTCTCTCTCTCTCTGAAACTTTAGTTGGTTACTTTGGGAAGGGAAGGACACTACTAGGCTGAGTGCCGTTTTGGAAATCAAAATAAAAAGTCACGTTTTTATTAAAATATTTAAAAACGCAAGTGGCAAAAGCATAATAAAATTGGCAACAATGATAGAGACCACTAATTTTGGAGTTTTAAAAAGACCACTAATGACATGACACTCAATAAAAAAAGAAAAAAAATACAACACTAAGGCCAAAACATCAAATCATTCATGGTGGGGCCTACTGCCACATCATTAGTGGTAGCACTAATTAGTGCTCCCACTCATTTTCCTAAAATTGGTTTGGGAAGTGTCAAAAATACAAGTTTGAAATTACAAATTGGGTCCTATCACAAAAAAATAAAAAAATAAATTTCTTATGTTGGGTAAAGGTATTTTAGTCATTTTAATTTAATTTGACACCATAAACAAATATTAAATTAAAAAGTCAAAAGTCAACTTTTTACCAACTTTCCAAATCAATTTTCAAAAAGCAAAAAAGCTTAGTAAAAAGTCAAAAGTTAATTTTTTACTAAAACTTTCCAAAACACTCATTAATCACACTACGCATTTCTACTTTTGCTAGAGTAACTCAATCTGTGGACAAGATTTTTTTCAAGAACCTTGCTTCCTTCAAATTATAACCAATAAAGTTGTGTTGGTTATTATAGCAAAGCAATCAGAAATGATATATCCATTTAATTTAGAGGTTTTAAAAGAGTATTAATAATATTAAAAAAAAAAATTAAAGTCAAAACATCTCACATATTAAAATTCTTAATTTAAAACTTTCAATCTTTTTTCCAAAGCAATACATCAATCATCTGATATGCATGATTAAAGAACTTATTAACATATATATATGTGGGAGGGAAAATTCTAATATACATGTTCTTGAAAAAAGTGTACTCTATACATTTTTAATTATTTTATTTTTTTCTTTAGTTATAATTATTATTTTTAATTATAATATTATTTTAGTTATAATTAATAAGATTTTTAGTTATGCATCATGATGTGTTTGGTAATATTTTTTTCTTAGTTATTGACTCAGAAAATATAAAATTATGTCATTTTTTCTTTAATTATAAGGTGCATATGATATACACTCTTTGAGGGGTGTTTGTCCTAGTGTTTTCCGTGTGAGAGATATAGGCTCCGTTCGTTTTGACGTAAAAAATATTTTTGTCAAAATTTTTTTACTCATTTTTCGTTAATTGGTTGAACAAAAAATAAAGTAAAACATTTTTCAAGGAATTGCATCATATTCTAAAAAATGAGTTACCTTTAAAATTTTCATAAGTTAATTTTTATAAAGTTGACTCTCACTCATTACATTTTCAACACATATAATATTTTTATATAAATATCTTAACTCACTAAAAAGTCATAAATACCACTTTATTGAATCAAAACTTCTTTTTTAAGCAATAAAATAATTTTGTTCCAAGTGTCAACCAAACACGGAAGAACAAAAATAAAAATATTTTTTCTATATAAAATCAATTTATATAAAAACATTTTATAAAATATCTTTATGATAAAACAAATAGAGTCATAATACCGCCAGTTTTTCAAATATCAGTGACGCATGGTAAATAGTTTAGAAAGAAGTAGAGCTCGTTTGGTTGGTCCCTTTCTCGTTAAAATTTTGGATCTTTTAATCCTATCAAATTAGGGTTTTATCTTGGTCTTATCTATATCTATATTTACTATTATATAAATAAAAATATTATTGTCCATTTAAAATTTAAAGTTTTAAGCCAGTTTTCTAATTTTTTTGAATTTTTAAATATGAAAAATACATTTGTAATTCTACTATTGGTCTTTCAATTTTATTACCATTTCATTAAATATTTTAATAATCAATATGGTACATTTTCAATTTTTCTTTGATTATTAGTATACAAAGAATCTCTAATAATTTGATTTGACTCATCTAATCGGAATTGGGTCCGTGCTGTCACAGCACCATGCTGTGACAAGTAACATCGCCATTTTTTTTTCTCGATACATTGGAAATAAGTAACATCGTCATTTTGTTTTTGTGTTTTTTGCGTTGCTTTGCTTTGCTTTGCTTTTTTTTTTTTTTTTTGTAGTATGGTTTGATTTTCCTTTTTTAATTTTCAAAATTCATTTTCAAATCAAGATGGTGGGAAATAATGAAAATCTTTTATTATATATATGGAATAGAGATAATCCAAATTCATTTAACACCAAAATGCTCAATCCTTTATACAACCAACAATGTTACCTATTTAAAGAAGAGTTCAAAATTTGAAACGTGTGGATGAATCCATCCTGGGTGTGGCTCAAAATCACCATACCTTCAAAATTTTGACATTTTCCTTTAATATTTCTTTTAGGTGCATATGAGAACTCTTACAAATTAGTTTGACATAGAAGTTCAAATTGAATCCATAAAAAACCCACTGCAAGAATCTCTGAAGCAATCAAATAATCCACCATTTCAACAACCAAAGAAGGTAATAGAAAATTATTATTCTAAAACTACCAAAAAGTTCAGAGACGAAAAGCAGTAGAATCACAACATGTTTTAGCTAGAAATGTGACCAGAATAGCTATTTAGACTTACAACCAAACAAACTAAATCTAGATTGCTCAGAAATGTTCAATTCAGAAAGCTATAAGAGCATCTCCAATGGAGGCTCTATATCTTCAAATATAGAGGATCTTGTGAAAAAATTCACTCCAACCCATCATTTATATCCTCCTCTATTTGGGAGGATGGATGTTTCATCCTTCAAATTTGAAGGGAGTATGGAAAATGAAGGATCATCTCTATAATACTATTCATATTTTTTAAATACCAATTTTGTCCTCAAGCCCTTTTGTTTTTGAATTTATATACCAATTATATCCTTTTGTATTTTTTGTTATATGCTACAAAATACAAATAACTTTTAATATGTACATCTAAATTTTTAAAATTTGATATCATTAAAAATATTAAAATTATATCTTTAAAATGAGTTCAATATTAAATATATTTAACAAAAAATTAAAAATTAACTTCTGTTAAAGTATCCTCTTGGTGAGAAGGTTTTTTTTTTTTTTTGGGTGAGAAGTTAATGTTAAAATGAGTCTAATATTAAATGTATTATGTGTATAAGTTAATGTTTAAAAAAAAATGCCCAACAAGGAAAAAAAAAAAATTGGCTCTTGACCGGCCGGACTTCCTGGCGGAAGTCTGATAGCACCCAATCCACGCATTGCTGTAAGGAAAATAGATGGAGGGAAAGCTAATGGTGAATTTGGAGGGAAATATTTAGAGAAGAAAATAAAGGTTTTGTGGTTGGAGTTTGGATGAACAGTATCATCCTCTATATTTACTTTTTGAATATAAAAATTTATTTTCATCCTCTTGGTGAGAGGATTGGGTTGGAAATGCTCTAATACAAAACAATGCCAGAAAAGGATATGTAGCAGACAGATTAGATAAAAATTAGGAAAAAAATATCAAAACATTGTATTGGATGACATCGTGAGCCGATTCCAGGGGTTGCTTCAAATAAAGAGTTGTGTCAATTGACCCTGCTAGGTTATTAAAATAAAATTATTATTTATATTTTGTTGTAAAATTGACCTCGTTGATTTATAAAAATTGAACCCATTGCAAAGAGTCAAAGCAAAATTTTAAAATCTTCAATTACTTGCTTATGAAATTAGCTTCTTCATTTTTTGAAGTACAAATCATCTCTATCCTTTTATCTCCTATGTTTCTATTTCAAAACACTTTCCCACTAGAGTGCTGGAAAGATTAATCATGTGATAGAAAGAATGTTTAGAACAAGATGATGGAGGGCATTGAATACAAAAGATCTATCTCATTGCTTTTATCAGTGATGATGTGCTGATAGTGGTGGTAGTTTTAGCGGCGGTAGTGGTGATGACAATGGTGGTAGTGACTGTAGTTGTGGAGGCTGTGGTAGTAGTTGTGACGGTGGTGATGTGGTGGTAGTGGTTGTAGTTGTGGTGGTGGTAGTTGTTAGGGAAAAATTAAATCAATAGCAACACAAGAATTTTACGTGGTTCCCTCAATATGAGGTACATCCACGGGATCGAAATCCGATTCCACTATTAACCAAAAAAATTTCAAATTATTACAAACGAGATACGAATGGTCTCACAAACTATCCTTATGTGAATTCCAAATAATCACAAATAAATAAGAGGAAAGACCTCACCAAATAGATGAATACATATCTTCAAAATAGAGTTATAAAGACCTAAAATAATCGACTCAAATCAGCTGAATATCTACGCAACTAATGCTCCAAAGTAGCCAATAAAACAAAGCAACCCAGCAGCCAAAAAGGTAGCCTCTTTGACCGAAAACTTTTTTTACTCCACCGAATTGATTTCAATCAATATTAGGCTACTGCTGCCGTTACTTTTCGGAAGACTAAAACAATATATATATATTGTTGAATCTTGGATTTTTACCAAAATCCTAGCTATTATCATTGGGCTTTCAAAAAATAGATATAATATATTAAAAATATTTAATAACCAATCCCAAACCAAATCAAATTCTTTTAATAAACCAATTAGGTCTCAAACTCCAATAAGGAGATATATACCCAACAATTCTCCCCCTACCGACTTAATCAACCATACCCGTCAAAGTTCGACACTCTATATGTTTGTCCCTCGACAAAGTCTTTGTCAATATATCCGAAATATTATCATCCGTGTGAATCTTTTTGAATTGTAACAATTTCGAATCTAACACATCACGAATCCAATGGTATCTCACATCAATGTGTTTCGATCTCGAATGAAAAGTAGAATTTTTACTCAAATGAATATCACTTTGACTATCACAATAAAGCACATACCTTTCTTGCTTCAAACCCAATTCTTGCAAAAATTTCTTCAACCATAACTCTTCTTTGCAAGCTTCCGTAATGGCAATAAATTCAGCTTCGGTAGTTGAGAGAGCAACACATTTTTGTAATTTAGATTGCCATGCCACAACTCCCCCTGCAAAAGTCATTAAATACCCCGAAGTAGATTTCCTAGAATCAACATCACCGGCCATGTTAGAATCCATGAACCCATCAAGCATCGGCTTACCATCCCCAAAACACAAACACACCTTCGAAGTTCTTTGAAGATATCTTAGAATCCACTTCACCGCTGCCCAATGTTCTTTACCTGGAGTAGAGAGAAAACGACTCACCACACCAACAGCATGAGCACTATCCGGCCTTGTACAAACTATGACGTACATTAAAGAACCAACTGCTGAAGCATAATGAATTTTCTGCATCTCTTCCTTGTCTTTCTCACTTGTAAGACATTAATTCGAACTAATCTTGAAGTGACCCGCAAGTGGACAACCAACCAGCTTTGCTTTATCCATATTGAACCTCTCAAGAACTTTCTCAATGTAGCTTTCTTGAGACAATCAAATTAGCCCCTCTTTGCGATTATAAACAATTTTCATACCAAGTATTTGCTTTGTCGGTCCCAAATCTTTCATAGCAAATGACTTGCTCAACTCCAATTTCAACCTATTAATCATGGTAGAATCTTGACCCACAATTAACATGTCATCAACATAAAGAAAAAGAATAATAAATTTACTATCCGGGAAATTTTTCACAAATACACAATGGTCCGAAGTGGTTTTAGAAAAACCATTATTCATCATGAAAGAGTCAAAATTTTGGTACCATTGCCGCGGAGCTTACTTGAGACCATACAAACTTTTCTTCAATTTGCAAACATATTTCTCTTTCCCTTTCTCTACAAAACCTTTCGGTTGCTCCATGTAAATTTCTTCTTCAAGGTCACCATGAAGAAATGCGGTCTTCACATCAAGCTGCTCAACTTCAAGCTTCATACTTGAAGCCATGCCAAATTTAACCTGAATAGAAGATATCTTCACAACCGACAAGAAAATCTCATCAAAGTTAATGCCTTTCTTTTGTCCAAAGCCTTTCATAACAAGACGTGCTTTATACATCAGATTCTTGCTATCATTCTTCAATTTGAAAACCCACTTATTTTTCAGAATTTTCCTCCCCTTAAGCAACTTCACTAAATCATAAGTGTGATTTTCAAGTAAGGAATTCATCTCCTCTTCCATTGCCTTTTTCCAATCATCTTTCTTTGCATGCTCAATTGCTTCTTGGTAGCTCTCAGGCTCCCCTTGATCTGAAATCAACACAAATTCATTAGGAGAATACTTTCTTGAAGGTTGTCTGTCCCTTGTAAATTTTCTCAACTCAAGTTGTGGTGGCAGTTCTTGAGTTAGATGCTCTTTCTCAATTTCTAGCTCAACTTCATTAGGATTAGCATCATCCTCCATATCTTCAATAGGTGGTTGCACATCTCCCCCATTTTCATCATCAACTGAAGATGAAGGAGATGGATCCATATCAATGAGATCACTAGTTTTTGGCTCCAGTTGATTACCTTTGCCAAAGTCTTCAATTGTTTGGTCTTCAAGAAACACAACATCACGGCTTTGAATGACTTTCTTGTCGACCGGATCCCACAATCTATACCCGAATTCATCACATCCATAGCCAAGAAAAATACATTGTCTTGACTTACTATCAAGCTTGGACCTCTCATCCTTTAGAATGTGAACAAAAGCTTGACAACCAAACACTCTCAAGTGCTCATAAGACACATCTTTGTCGGTCTAAACTTTTTTTGGAACATCACCATTCAAAGGATAGGAAGAAGACAAATTGATCACGTCAACCGCTGTCCTCATTACCTCACCCCAAAAGAATATTGGCAATTTAGCTTGTGAAAGCAAACACCTGGTTCTTTCCATAATGGTGCGGTTTATCCTCTCGGCAACGCCATTTTGTTGAGGAGTTTTCTTAACTGTCTTTTGGTGCCGAATATCTTGGCTGCGACAATACTCATCAAATGGCCCAATGTATTCACCATCATTGTTTGATCGGATGCACTTCAATTTTTGCCCTATTTCTCTTTCAACTATGGCCTGAAAATGCTTAAATACTTCTAGAACTTAATATTTAACTTTTAGTATAAAAGCCCAAACTTTCCTTGAATAATCATCAATGAAAGTAACAAAATAAAGTGCACCACTATGTGTTTTAACTTTCAAAGGATCACAAACATCCGAATGAATCAACTCCAAAACATTTTCTTTTCTAGGAGCAACATTTTTATGAAAAGAAACTCTATGTTGTTTACCCGCCAAACAATGAACACAAGTTTTGAGATGTGTACCTTTCAAACCGGGTAAAAGCTCTTTCTTGAGCAAAACTTGCAGCCCCTTTTCACTCATGTGCCCAAGTCGCTTGTGCCACAATTCAGTAGAAGTATCATCTTCAAGTGCATTGACAACACCTTTACAAATTTTTCCTTGTATTGAATAATGTATATGAGTTTTCTTGCACTTAGCCACCACCGAAGAACCCTTTGTGAGCTTCCATATTCTATCACCAAATTTGTTCTTGAAGCCTTCATCATCTAGCTTCTCGGTAGAGATCAAATTGAGGCAAATATCGGGAACATGTCTCACATCTTTAATAAACAACTTGTAGCCCAAATTTGTTTCCAAGCAAACATCACCCATGCCAATAATCTTGGACAAGCATTCATTACCCATTTGAACAGAACTATAATCTCCTTTGGTGTAGGTAGTGAAGAAATCAACTCGAGAAGTCACATGAAAAAAAGCACCAGAATCAATCACCCAATTGCTCTCTTGGCCTACAAAATTGATACAATCATCTTCACAAACAACCATGAGATCATCAGTAGTAACTTCCATTGTGTCGTCTTGCTTCTTATCCACACTTTTGTCATGCATTTTCTCCTTATTCTTGAGCTTTCGGCATTCTCGCTTCATGTGCCTTTTCTCATAGCAATAATAGCACTCAATGTATTTCTTGAAAAAGAACCATCTTTTGATTTGTCACGGCTTTGATCATGACCATGAGGAGTCTTACTCCTCTCCCTTGTTTTACTTTGGCCTCTCACAACAAATGCTTCCAAATGAGAGGAACCCGCTGATTTTCTTCTAGTTTCTTCATTCAACAAGCTACTAGTGACTTAGCCCATTGTGACAACTCCATCGGGTGCCGAATTACTAACTATCACAACCAAAGTCTCCCAACTTTTGGACAAATAACTAAGTAGCATCAAAGCTTGTAACTCATCATCAAAAATAATTTTCATAAAAGCAAGTTGGTTAACAATACTCTTTATTTCATTCAAATGTTCCGGAATAGGGCTGCCCTCTTTATATTTTAAATTATCCACCTTATGAAACAGAAAAGTTTTATTTGTGGCTGATTTTCTATCATAAAGGCTTTCTAATTTTTTCCATAAGTCATGTGCTGAAGTTTCAGTAGCAACATGATGAAACACACTGTCATCAATCCATTGACGGATAACACCAACGACTTTTCGATTAAGCCTATTCCATTCATCATCTTTCATATCATCAGGTTTGCCACTATCACCCGCAATAGGCTCATACAAATCTTTACAAAATAATAGGTCCTTCATTTTAGTTTTTCAAGTTACCCAATTACTTTCATTGAAACTAGACATACGACCCACATTCCCCTCCATTGATTTAAACAAATAAATAAATCCAAATAAACCGTAAGCTCTAATACCAGTTGTTAGAGAAAATATAAGATTCCCCACAAGTAAATCAATCAATGAGAATAAAAACTAAGGCGGAAAAATTAAATCAATAGCAACACAAGAATTTTACGTGGTTCCCTCAATGTGAGGTACATCCACAAGATCGAAATCCGATTCTATTATCAACCAAAAAGTTTCCAAACGATTACAAACGAGACACGAACGGTCTCACAAACCACCCTTAGGTGAATTTCAAATAATCACAAATAAATAAGAGGAAAGACCTCATCAAATAGATGAACAAACGTCTTCAAAACAGAGCTGTAAAAGACCTAAAATAATCGACCCAAATCAGCCGAATACCTACGCAACTAATGCTCCAAAGTAGCCAATAAAACGAAGCAACCTAGCAGCCAAAAAGGTAGCCTTTTTGACCCAAATTTTTTTTTACTCCACGGAATTGATTTCAATCAATATTAAGCCACTGCTGCTGCTACTTTTCGGAAGACTAAAACAATATATATATTGTTGAATCTTGGATTTTTATGAAAATTCTAACTACTATTATTGGGCTTTCAAAAGATAGATATAATATATTAAAAATATATTATAACCAATTCCAAACCAAAATAAATTCTTTTAATAAACCAATTGAATCCCAAACTCCAAAAAGGAGGTATATATCCAACAGTAGTGATAGTATTGTTCATGGTAGCGATAGTTGTAGTTGTCACAGCAACGACAACGGCAACGGTGGTCATTGATATAACAAGCTCTACCACTCATATCTATTACCAATACAACAATCTCATTAAAGGTGATAAACAAAACATGATAGATAAATATACTATCATAGAATTATTGATTTGGAAAACACTAGTCTAAGAGTATGGTTGGATCTTGAATTTGTGAAGAGATTAGTGAAGGAAAAAGAAAAGGGAAGTGAAAATAGATGAAACAAAAGCTAATTTTTTTTAATAAATTCCTTCCGCCAAATTTGATCATAAATTTTGATTGATTGAAATAATTGACTCTAAAATTTTATGTTGGTTGCCTTAAAAAAAAAAATGAAGATGTTTTTTTTTTTTTTTTTTTTTTCTTTTTCTATCCATAAAAGTTGATGAAGTATAAGTAATTAGGAAAAATTATAACCAAAAAAAAAAAAAAAACACTAGGGTTTGAGCCCTCAACAAAATAAAGTTTTAATTTTATCAATTTAAATCTTAAACTTTTGATTTATTTTTAATCCAAACTATCTACCTATTTTTGTTAAATAAAACTCGTAAAAAGTGTATTTTGATTGTTAAACTCAATGTAAATAAATATTTTAGATTTTTTCATATACTTACATTGTGTTTAATAGCTAAAATATTATTTTTTCGACAATTTTACTTGAGAAAAATAGGTGGGTGATTTAGATTGAAAATAAATCAAAAGTTCAGAATTTAAATTGACAAAATTAAAAACTCAAATTTATTTTATTATAAGGCTCAAACTCTGAATTTTTTATTTTTTTTATAATTTTTCCAAGTAATTATTATCGTTTATTTTAACAAATTCAAGATTAAAAAATAACATTAAAAAAAGATTACCAAATTTTTTGCCTATCCAAATGTGCAAACTACATATGCAAGCTAATTTGAGAAGTAACTTTGGGTTGGTTTGAGAAGGGGATTGGCTTTTTAATTTTTTGGCTTTTTAATTATTTTAGTCTAGGCTTAAAAAGTTTTATTTGGGATGAATTTTTTGGTTTTTTTGACTTTTGTGAGAGAAAAAATGAAATGATTATGGTTTGAATATGACATTTTGTCTTTTTGACTTTTTAACCTATTTTATTTTTTTGTGACTATTTTAGTCTCGTATCCTCTTCCCAAACGAGTGCTTTGTTTTAATATATGTATGTATGTTGAGGGAAATGCTATGGTATCATATGCATCTATCACAAAAATATAAATTTTATTATAAAATTTTATAATATCCAGGCTCGGCACTGAGATTTTCGGGACTCAAAGCCAATAATCAACTAATAAATTTTTGGGGCCCTTCACATTTTTTTTTATTGAATGAAAAAAAAAATATGAAGATAAAAGACAAAATTTGTGTCAAAATTACAAAAAATACTTAGTATTACATTACAACAATTAATAACTGTCGTTTGATCCTCGCTATTCTTGCATTTTTAGAAGCAAATAAATTAATCATACTTGCATAATCTATTTTTTTGCAAAATCATTTTCAATGAATAACAATGCTAATTATTTTAAATGGGCCTTTCAATTTTTTAATATGTCAATTTATTTTAAGTTAGCTTGGGTCTTCCTTAAATTTTTTTTAGATTTAAAATATACCTAATATATTACAATAAACTATAATAGGAGGACCCCTTTTTTGGGTCTATTTTTAGTGGATTACAATGTTAATTTTTTTGAATGGGCCTTTTAATTTTTTAATGGATCAATTTATTTTAAGTTAATTTGTATTTTCTCTTTAATTTTTTTTAACTTAAAATATACATAATATATTACACTATACCATAATAAAAGAGGCCCCTTTTTGAGGTCTATTTTGAGGGGCCCTAGGCCATGGCCTTGTTGGCCAATGCCCAAAACCGGCACTGATAATATCAATTATAAAATACATAAACTCGTCATAAATTAACGTAATAACTTGATTACGATATTTTTGTTACGTTAATTTTTAACAAAATTACGCATTTATGTATGTTGATACTACACAACACAGCACTTGGTAGGTACAATTTGTAAATTAATTTTTTTATCTTTTTACAGGTGAAATTCCAAGAGAAATCGGCAATTGTACAACGCTCTCAGATGTTTCCCTTAATATAAATAATTTGTCAGGTAACTCATTTATCTATCTCCGAAACTTTAATTGGTGACTTTGGGAAGGGAAGGACACCACTAGTCTTAGGGTTGTTTAGGATGATCTAAATAAATATACTTTTTAACATTTTATGAAATATAGGTTGAGTTTGAAGTGATGTGTTAAAAAAGTGATGTAACTTAAATAAAATGATGTGACTTAAATAAGATATTAACTTTTTAACTTTTTAACTTTTTTTAAACATATCAAACCAACCCTTAATCACACTACGCATTTCGACTTTGGAAAATGTCTCGTAGCTCAAATTTTGTGGCTCAAAAGTGGCTCAAATGGCCAAAACGACGTCGTTTTGGCCATTTGTATGTTGTTCTGTACTCAAAACGACGTCGTTTTGGCCATTTGAGCCACTTTTGAGCCACAAAATTTGAGTTACGTAGCATTGTCGATATGTGGGATGGGAAATTCTAATATACATGTCCTTGAAAAAGTGTGTTATATACTCTTTCAGTTATTTTATTTTTTTCTTTAGTGATAACTATTTTTTTTTTTAATTATGATATTATTTTAGTTATAACTCATGAGATCTTTATGCCTCATGATGTACTTGATAATGATATATATTTTTTTTAATTATGATTTAGAAAATATGAAATTATGTCATTTTCCAATGCCAATATAACAATGTAAACAAAACATGATAGATAAATATACTAGTCATAGAATTATTGATTTGGAAAACACTAGTCTAAGAGTATGGTTGGATCTTTAATTTGTGAAGAGATTTGTGGAGAAGTGGTTTGGAAATACTCTTCTGATCTTGGGAGACGCTAGTGATCCTAGCTAGTCACCTGAACAGGCACAAACACTTTGATCGGGGGTGTTGAAATTAGCACTCCGTCGGGCAAGTTAGTTTCTGCACTCGAGATAGCTTGTATTCTAAGTTAAGCGAAATGATTCTCACATACCTTTCTAAGTCTGTAATTCCTGTATTTATACTTGTTTTTTGGTCCTCGGGCCAGGGCCCACTTTTTACTCATTATCCTTTCATTTATTCAGCTCCATGGATCAATAGATACTCGGCCTATCCATTATATTCGGCCTCCTGATCGTGCAGGATAGAGCCGAATAATATCTATCTTCTGGAGTACGCACTTCCGATTATGCCATAAAACTGGCTCCCACAATTGCCCCCCAAACTCCTTATTGACGATAGTTAATTGGCGTGTTTGGTTTCAATTCTGAAAAGTTAAGAGACATGAGTTAAGCGGCTTCACCTATCCCAATGTGTTAGAGCGCGCACGCCTTTCGGTCATCATTACACTTTCCCGCCTCATTCGTGCACCTCTTGCATTTATTACGATTTGAAACTTCAGTCCTTTCGAATGCAAACTTTTTCGAATATTTGAGCCTCCTGGGTTGCCAGTCGGTATCGCTCCTCTGACGCGTTTCTCTGTAACTTTTCTCCGTCTATCCTTGTCTCCTTTACCTCTCGTAAGTTTTCTTCTTCTCTTTGTAATCCTATTTTCCGTGCTTATTTTAGTTTTGGCATACCCTTGATTCCTCGCTAGAATGGCTAAGCACTTGAAAGACCTCATTTTCGAGGGTCGCATTTCGAAGTTCCGACAACATTTTTCTATCCTTGATGATGTCCTCCTATCTCTAGTGACGGACAATACTCTCAATATGGAGAGCGAGGATCAAAATACAATCGTCTTTCCTCTTCTATCTATTACAGATGGCAGAGTCCATTTTCCCCTACATCCATTCCTTAGGGCCGTCCTCCGCCACTAGGGTCTAATTCCTTCTCAGCCCAATGTGAATTTTTTTCGAATCATCATGGGAATCGTAGAGTTGAACCGGCGCCTTAGGATCGACCTTGGCATTCCGGCCATTCGGCATTACTATGCTTTAGCCAAATCATCTGGTCGGCTCGGGCTGCACTTTCTCAGGGCCAAGGACACTGACCATCATTTGGTAACCATGCTCACCAGCTCTGGCAAGCGAGTTGACGACGTAATGGTCAATGTCTGAGGCAACTGGAAATTCGGTACAGAAGCAAAAGAGAGCCGCCCACATACTCCTTCGGTACGAGCCTACTTATACTACGTTCTCGGCCGCGAACAACATCCCAATCCCATCCGGCGATCAACACCTTACGGCTCTTATCTTTCCCAGCTTCAAGAACCTTAGGCAAATTGGTCTTGAAGCTTCTGATTCGGAGCAAGACATGGAGCCGATGGTCGAGGTAGTTGCCGAACCAACGAGAGAGTTCGCTGAGGAGGCCGAAGAGGTCGACGAGGCTCTAAACTCAACATTTGAGGCAGCCGGTCTTAACCAGCCTACCTCACCGCCCACTTCGGGTCGGGCGGAGTTTTCCTCTGGAGATATTTTTGCAAATTTGAGAGACCTACCCGGTGATTTTTTTGAAGGTATGGCTGGGGAAAATCTCACGCAGATGACGCGAAAGAAAAATGCCGAACGAATGGCCGCCCGAAAAAAAGCCGAGGCCGCCCGTTCTAAATCTACCCCGGTTGAATCTTTCGAACCTGTTATTGGAGAAGAGACGGTTCAGGTTGTTGCGGCCGAAATGAAAAAGGAGATTGAACAGCAGATTATAAAAGAACGGCTGATTCCAGAAGAGCAAGGCAAAAAGCGTAGCGCCGAGGGAGAGGCCGGTTCAGATGATAGTCCTGTTGACAAACAGCCTCGCTTAGAAGAGTCGGACGTGGTTGTTTCTTTCATTGTTCAGCCAAAGATCAAAGACACGCGGATCTTCTCTGACGCATCTGCCATTAAGGATCCAGCCGTAACGTTGAGCCTGGCGGCTTCAGTCTCCTTGCCGGCTAACAAGGCAGTCTTTCACGCCGTGCCAGATTTGGTGGCCGCAGCCCTAGCTGCACAGTCGGCCCTTCTGGTAGGTGACCATCTCTACTTTTGATTTTGCTTGCATATGGTATCTGACGATCCTAACTTGTTTTGCAGACGGTCGGAAGGCTCGCCGACTTAGGTCGCCGCCAGCATGATGCCCTTGAAAGGATTGGCCATTTGCAGTCAGAAGTGGACAGTCAGAAGAGTAGGGCCGAGTTTGAGGCGATGAGAGCCGCAATGGAGAGTGCGCGAGCCGAAGCTGAGAAGGAGAGGGCTCGGACTGCTGATCAGCTTCGATCTGACGCCGAGGATAGGGCGAATGCGAGCGAAGAATCGCTCAAGTTAGCCAAGGAGGCGCTTGCCAAGGTGGAGGTTAAGTTAGAAGAGCTGAAGGCGGCCAAGGAAAAAGCCGACTCTGAGGCTTCTGCGGCATTTGAGGCTGGAAAGGGCACCGCTCTCAAAGAATACGTAGATGAAGTCCCCAAATTCGAGAATCGGGGATTCAAACATAGGTGGCTCAAAGCCCTTGCTGCCGCTGGAGTTACATTGGCCTTGCCAATTCCATACGAGTAAGTGGACGTTGAGCCACTTGAGTTTGACCCCGAGGATTGATCTGGGAGACATTCTCATTTTATTAAGTATTTTCAATTTCGATGTATGTTTTTGTTTAGTGGACTTTTGTTAGTTCAAGGTAATTTTCATGTATAAATTAGTTACTATCTGCGCTCAATTTATTAATGAAAATTTCCTTATCATTTCACTACTACTTATACGCAGTTTGTGATGTTAATGAAAAATGTTTGCCTTTCACTACTTTGGATGAAATGAGTATTGTCTGTTGTGCTTTCTAAGATTGAATATCCTACTGCATGGCTGCCGATTGGGTAACAGTATAATCTTGGCAATATTGATTTACCATTCATATGCTGAATAGTTCGTGGGTATTGTACTAGTAAATCGATTCATTGGGCGGAATCTGCCCTTGCCCTAGTTGGTTTATGAACACTCAACGCCGAATGACATGAACTTATGAATATTGGTGAATCGATTCATGGGGCGGCTGGGGCCATTAAGCCAAATAGATTGATGAATCTACCCTTGTAACAGTTGGTTCATGAACGTTCAACGCCGAATAACACAAACTTATGAATATTGGTAAATCGATTCATGAGACGGCTGGGGCCATTAAGCCGAATAGATTGATGAATCTGCCCTTGTAGCAGTTGGTTCATGAACATTCAACGCCGAATAACACGAACTTATGAATATTGGTGAATCGATTCATGGAGCGGCTGGGGCACTTGAGCCGAATATATTGATGAATCTGCCCTTACCCCAATTGGTTCATGAACATTCAACGCCGAATAACACGAACTTATGAATATTGGTGAATCGATTCATGGGGTGGCTGGGGCACTTAAGCCGAATAGATTGATGAATCTGTCCTTGCCCCAGTTGGTTCATGAACATTTAGATGCCGGATAACAGTGTTTTGGTGGGGGACATGACTCAGTCGGCGCCGGGCGATTGAGGTGTCAATATTAATGAGATTGCCTCGAAGGTGCTGCCCTTGTAAGAAATAAATAAACGAAGTTCCAATTTTTATGTGCTCAGTAAACAGCTCAGTCCAACTCTTCGAGGAAAGATTAAACAAGTGCGAATGTCAAACAGACTCTTTTTTAACAGCAAAGGGGAAGCGAGGACGCTAGCTGAGCTGGGTGCAGACATGAATCGAAGTGGTGAACCTTCACACACAGGAGGTAGGAGTTCGAGGGATCGGGAGAGACGCCAATCTCCTCGACGTCGAAGTAGGTCGCCCAGGAGGGTCAAGCAGCCACAGGTCAGATCTCCGCAGCCCCGTGATGGAAGGGAATCCGACACGAATCCATGCCCATTGAGCTTTGCGGTCTTCGTGGGGAATAGACCCATGACAGAGGCGGATTCGATCGTTCGAGACCCAAATGTAGCGGTCGAGTTTGCTTGACAAATTTTTCCTCCCGAGGTTCAGCAGTCGATGGTAGGTCGACGGGACTTCAAAGTGTTTCGTGAAGGCATTCACGGGGCGGTGAAGGGGATTTACACCGCCTACGAAATCGGCATGCGTCTGCGCGCTGCCCGCCGAGACATAGAGAAGAAGGATGAACGTATTCGAAGCTTGGAGGCTCGCGTGGAGGCGGCTGAGCGTGAGCTAAGGAAGGCTAAGGCAATTCAGGCACAACCCGCCGGACAGGCCAACCCAATTGTGGAAGAAAGGGTCACCTAGCAGCTCATCAATTCCGTGCTCGCCGATCGTGATACGACGAGTATGTTCGCAATGGAGTCTGCGAAGGGGAGGGCCTATGAAAAAGGTTTTCATGACGGCCGAAAGGTTGGAATTGAGAAGACCAAGGAGAAGCTTGCCGAAGAGGTTTGCCGATGTGAAAATCGTGGATTTACGCACGGTTGGATCAAGGCATCTCAAGCTACGGAAGTTCTCCGAGCGTCGGGCATTGATTCGGCATTGCCACTCTACCACCATAATCATTTTTCGTTTTCCGCTTTTGAAGTCGAGAAGAGTGAGGATGAGAGCGACGCCGTATAAAAATACTCATTGTAATGTTCAAACGCAGATCGCGTTCAAAACTATGTAATTATTGCCTGATCGAATAAAAATGTTCTATTATACATATTTAGTTGTAGTTTTCATTCAGTGTACATGTGTTTCATGTTTCATTGCATAAATGTTAGAATGAATGTATAAATATTAATCGGCCCGAGTTATTTACTTTATCATGTAAACAGGTTTTGCCGGCTCGTCATGAGCATCCTTCAATGTATTTGGGATACAAACGTTATGCTGGCTTAAAGGCGTCATGGGCTGACGAGGTTCCGTATCCGGAGGTTGAATCGGCCCAAAGGTGTCGTGCAACAGTGGGGCTTCGAATCCTGAGATTTGAATGGGCCAATCGTGATATCCACGATGGGTGCTCCGAATCTGGAGGCTTAATCGGCAGATTAATCTATAATTGTCGTTTAGATAATTAGGCCGTTTTAACTTCGAAAAGCCGAAAACTAGAACGTGGAGTGGCTGTGGAAAATATCAATCAGGGCGGGGCCTAGACTCTTGGCCGGTTAGATTAATAAATATGCCCTTGCCCCAGCCAGTGCATGTACTCCAAAAAGCCGTTTGGATAATTAGGTCGTTTTAACTCCAAGAAGCCGAAAACTAATACGTGGAGTAGCTATGGCAAATATCAATCGGCATCTGTCTCTTGGAGTTTTGCGTTAATGAAATTGCCTCGGAGTCGTTGTCAGCATTAAAAATAAATGGAGTGGACTCTTCGTGCCAATAACCTCACTTGATTTAACACCATTTGTTGCGCGGGGTGAAATAAGTGCGGATGTCAAACAGAGTTTTCTTCAACAGCAGAGAAGTTCGAACTTTGGCCGAGCTTGATGCTGCAATGGATCGCAGCAGAGAACCCACCCGTGCGGGAGGTAAGGCGTCCAAAAAACGGGAGACACGTCAGCTTCCAAGTCGTCGAAGCAGATCACCCCGAAAAGAGAAACAGTGACCGTTGAGTTTAGTCTTCCTTGTCCTGGATCTTTGCCTTGACATTGTCAATGGTGTCTGGGGAAGTTTGGCGATGTGTGAATCGTGGGTTTAGGCATAGTTGGCTCAAGGCATTTCAAGCCGCGAAGGCTTTCCGAGCAACGGGCATTGATTCGGCGCTGCCGCTATACCAACGCGATTACTTCCCCTTTTCCGCCTTCGAAGTTGAAAATAGATATTGTAATGCTCAAACGCGGATTGCGTTTGTGTAACTACTATTTAATCAAATAAAATGTTTTATTTCAAATGTTTGTGTCTCATTCTGAATTTTTTTATGTGCTTAGTTAAGTACCTTATTTCGAATGTTGGCATGTTTTGTTTTGTTCATGCGGTTGTGCCGGCTCAACTTACACATCCCGAATTCAGAATATTACTCGGCCCTTGAGTGTCGCCAGTGACATTATTTGGCTCAAATGCGTCATATGCCGATGAGGCTCGGAATTTGGAGTCCACTAGAGGGGCTTAGAATCCGGAGTCTTTATTTGGCCAATTGTGATATCCACGTGGGGCGCTCTGAATTCGGAGGCTTAATCGGCCCTAAGGTGACATGCACTAGAGGGGCTCCAAATCCGGAGTCTTTATTTGGCCAATCGTGATATCCACGAAGGGCGCTCCGAATCCGGAGGATTAATCGGCCCTAAGGTGACATACACTAGAGGGGCTCCGAATCCGGAGTCTTTATTTGGCCAATCGTGATATCCATGAAGGGCGCTCCGAATCCGGAGGCTTAATCGACCCTAAAGTGTCATGCCCCAGAGGGGCTCCGAATCCGGAGTCTTTATTTGGCCAATCGTGATATTCACGAAGGGCGCTCCGAATCCTTTAATTGGCGTGTTTGATCTTTATGCCTCATGATGTATTTGATAATGATATATATATTTTTTAATTATGACTTAGAAAATATGAAATTATGTCATTTTCCAATGCCAATATAACAATGTAAACAAAACATGATAGATAAATATACTAGTCATAGAATTATTGATTTGGAAAACACTAGTCTAAGAGTATGGTTGGATCTTCAATTTGTGAAGAGATTAGTGAAGGAAAAAGAATAGAGAAGTGAAAATAGATGAAACAAAAGATAAATTTTTTAATAAATTCCTTCCCCCAAATTTGATTGTAACTTTTGATAGATTTAAATAATGGACTCTAAAATTATATGTTGGTTGCCTTAAATTCCCCCTCCCCTCTCTCTCTCTCTCTCTCTCTCTCTCTCTCTCTCTCTCTCTCTCTCTCTCTCTCTCTCTCTCTCTCTTCTATCCATAAAAGTTGATGAAGTATAAGTAATTAGGAAAAAATATGATAAAAATAAAAACAAAAAAACACTAGGGTTTGAGCCCTCGACAAAATTTTTAATTTTACCAATTTAAATCTTAAATTTTTGATTTGTTTTCAATCTAAACTATCTACCTATTTTTGTTAAATAAAACTTGTAAAAAGTGTATTTTGGTCATTAAACTTAATGGAAATGAATATTTTAGATATTTTTCATATACTTACATGAAGTTTAATAGCTAAAATATTATTTTTTTCGACAATTTTACTTAAGGAAAACAGGCAGGTGATTTAGATGGAAAACAAATAAAAAATTTAAGGTTTAAATTGAAAAAATTAAAAACTCAAATTTATTTTGTTACCAGGCTTAAACTTTTCCAAGTAATTATTATCCTTTATTTTAACAAATTAAGTATGTTACTACTATCTGTCAAATAGCATATAACCACTATTTGTTTTTCCAACCAGAATATTATTTTGTAAAAGCACAGAAAATAATTTCTGTAAGAAGAAGAAAGAGAGGGAAATAAACAAAAAATTCTGTAAATAGAATAATTCGAATCTATCTTAAGATTGTTGGAACAATCTTCTGTGAAAAATAAATAAATTGAAACAACTCAAACAAATAAAATAAATTACATACCGAATTTATTTTTACCGAACCAAATGAATATTTAAAGACCAAGTCGAGTGTGTGACACTCTATCCTTAAGACAGATTCGCCCCGCTACGGTGTTTACGGTTAAGTGGCGTCTATCTCCCAAGATACAATGATCTTCATAAATTTGTATTAGCACTTCAAACAATTTTGTCTGGCGAACTAGAACCTTGTGTTCTATACTCTCTTTAATTTTCTCTAAAACTAGAATGAAGAATAAATAATACAAAGGAGAAAAATAGGATAGCAAAATGTAATTTTCAGTCAATTTTCGGATTCAAAGAAATGCTTGAACAGATTTAGTATATATAGGACTGAACATGTTTGATATTCAAACCGAACAGGTGTGGTTTTGAAATGAACAAGTACTGTTTGAATTTCAATAGATCTGCTGGACAGTTTGATCTGTTTGAACTGAACAGATTCAAATCTGTTAACTGCAGTAGTTTCTATCTGTTGGTAACTGCTGGACAGATTTAAATATGTCTGGCAGTTTAATAACTGTTCGGGTTCCAATAGATCTGAAACTATTTAGACTGTTTGGAAATTCAAATTGAATTAATTTTGTTAAGAATTTTTGGAAAAAGTTCAAATAAATTTTTTCCAAAAAATTAATTTTAGAACCGATCCGACCCACACCCGCACCCGGCCGGATGACGGCGGTGGCGGCGCACGTATGTGTGGTGGTTTGAGCTAAGGTTCCATTTATCCATAACTCTTCCTATCTACAAACTTGGGGTGTCCCGTGGGGCCCATTCTAAGTATTGTACTCTACAGCTTATATACATACATAAGCTCTCTTAAAGTTTCAATGTGGGACAACCTATTTCAAGGAAACTCATATTTAATCCTTTAAATGTCCAATTCCACGAACCCGAAAAATGACGTCAAGCTCCCATTCACTCATAAATGGTTTTGATGAACCGTCTTCACCGTGTGACTTGCCATGCGACAAGGAACACATCACCTTTTCGAACCCATCCCAAAAGATATTTGGGGCCCACTCAATTTTGGGCTCAAAGTTGACCCAAAATAAGTTTATATAAAACCAATTATCCAATAGTGATAGTATTGTTCATAGTGGCGGTAGTTGTAGTTGTAACAGCAACAGTGATCGTTGATATAACAAGCTCTACTACTCATATCTATTACCAATATAGCAATCTCATTAAAGGTGATAAACAAAACATGATAGATAAATATACTAATCATAGAATTATTGATTTGGAAAACACTAGTCTAAGAGTATGGTTGGATCTTGAATTTGTGAAGAGATTAGTGAAGGAAAAAGAAAAGAGAAGTGAAAATAGATGTAACAAAAGCTAAGGCTCTGTTTGGTAGAGTTTTGAAATTTAATTCTACCCCTTAGTTTGAGTGTGTTGTTTGGTTACAGCTTTAGAAAATTAATTCCACACTCACTTTTCAAAACACACAATTTTTAATATTATATGTCACATCACTCAATTCAAACTCCTTTTAAAACTCATAACCAAACAAATTTTCTACACTCAAATCATAATTTCAAAACTCACAAACTCACAAACTCAAAATACAACTCTATTATCAAATCATAATTCTAAAGCTCTACCAAACGCAATCTAAATTTTTTAATAAATTCCCAAATTTGATCATAAATTTTGATTGATTTAAATAATTGACTCTAAAATTTTATGTTGGTTGCCTTAAAAAAATAATATGAAAATGTTTTTTTTTTCTTTTTCCATCCATAAAAGTTGATGAAGTATAAGTAATTAGGAAGAATTATTACAAAAAAAAAAAAAAAAAAACACTAGGGTTTGAGCCCTCAACAAAATAAAGTTTTAATTTTACCAATTTAAATCTTAAACTTTTGATTTGTCTTTAATCCAAACTATCTACCTATTTTTGTTAAATAAAACTCGTAAAAAGTGTATTTTGATTGTTAAACTCAATGTAAATAAATATTTTAGATTTTTTCATATACTTACATTGGATTTAATAGCTAAAATATTATTTTTTCGACGATTTTACTCGAGGAAAATAGGCGGGTGATTTAGATTGAAAACAAATCAAAAGTTTAGGATTTAAATTGACAAAATTAAAAACTCAAATTTATTTTGTTACAAGGCTCAAACTCTGAATTTTTTATTTATTTTTATTTTTATAATTTTTCCAAGTAATTATTATCCTTTATTTTAACAAATTCAAGAGTAAAAAATATCATTAAAAAAAAGGATTACCAAAATTTTTGCCTATCCAAATGTGCAAACTACATATGCCTGCCCATTTGAAGAGTAACTTTGGGTTGGTTTGAGAAGTAGATTCGCTTTTTAATTTTTTAGCTTTTTAATTATTTTAGTCTAAGCTTAAAAAATTTCGTTTGGGATGGACTTTTTGATTTTTTTGACTTTTGTGAGAGAAAAAATAAAATGATTATAGTTTAGATATAACATTTTATCTTTTTAACTTTTTAGCTTTTTTTTTTTTTTTTTGTTACTATTTTAGTCCTGTATCCTCTTCCCAAAAGAGTGTTTTATTTTAATATATGTATGTATGTAGAGGGAAATGCTATGGTATCATATGCATCTATCACAAAAATGTAAATTTTATTATAAAATTTTATAATATCAATTATAAAATACATAAACTCGTCATAAATTAACGTTACGATATTTTTGTTCCGTTAATTTTTAACGATATTACGCATTTATGTATGTTGATACTACGCGACACAGCACTTGGTTGGTACAATTTGTAAATTAATTTATTATTTTTTTACAGGTGAAATTCCAAGAGAAATCGGCAATTGTACAAGGCTCTCATCTGTTGACCTTAGCGTAAATAATTTGTCAGGTAACTCATTTATCTATCTCTGAAACTTTAGTTGGTGACTTTGGGAAGGGAAGGACACTACTAGTCTTAATCACACTACGCATTTCTACTTTTTGCTAGAGTAACTCAATCTGTGGACAAGATTTTTTTAAGAACTTTGCTTCCTCAAATTATAACCAACAAAGTTGTGTTGGTATTATAGCAAAGCAATACATTAATCATCTGATATGTATGATTAAACAACTTACTAGCATATATGTGGGACGGGAAATTTTAATATACATGTCCTTCAAAAAGTATGTTATATACATTTTTATTTATTTATTTTTTTAGTTATAACTAATTTTTTTAATTATAATATTATTTTAGTTATAACTCATGAGATGTTTAATTATACTTCATGATATTTGGTAATGATATTTTTTTTTAAAATTTTGACTTAGAAAATATGAAATATGTCATTTTTCTATGCCAATATAACAATATGTCATTAAAAGTGATAAACAAAACATGATAGATAAATATATTAATCATAGAATTATTGATTTGGAAAACACTAGTCTAAAAGTATGGTTGGATCTTGAATTTGTGAAGAGATTAGTGAAGGAAAAAGAAAAGGGAAGTGAAAATAGATGAAACAAAAGATAAATTTTTTTAATAAATTCCTTCCCCCAAATTTGATTATAACTTTTGATAGATTTAAATAATGGACTCTAAAATTATATGTTGGTTGCCTTACAAAAATAATAAGAAAATGTTTCTTCTTTTTTTTCCTTTTTCTATCCATAAAAGTTGATGAAGTATAAGTAATTAGGAAAAATTATTATAAAAATAAAAACAAAAAAACACTAGGGTTTGAGCCCTCAACAAAATAAATTTTTAATTTTACCAATTTAAATCTTAAATTTTTGATTTGTTTTCAATCTAAACTATCTACCTATTTTTGTTAAATAAAACTAGTAAAAAGTGTATTTTGGTCATTAAATTTAATGGAAATGAATATTTTAGATATTTTTCATATACTTACATGAAGTTTAATAGCTAAAATATTATTTTTTTCGACAATTTTACTTAAGGAAAATAGGCAGGTAATTTAGATTAAAAACAAATAAAAAATTTAGGGTTTAAATTGAAAAAATTAAAAACTCAAATTTCTTTTGTTACTAGACTTAAACTCTGAATTTTTTTTTTTATATAATTTTTCCAAGTAATTATTATCCTTTATTTTAACAAATTTAAAATTAAAAAATAACATTAAAAAAAGGAATGTTCCAAAGTGTTAGTTTATCTAGCTAACACATAATAAGGTTAAATAACATATAAATCATTAAAAAATTCCTACCTCAAAGCATGAGGAGAAAATGAACAACGCGCGAAAATCAACGGTGATAGAAATCCGAACTTTTCAAATTAAAACGTGGCCCTCAATGCACTTTACCTTTTTAACACAAGTAGCACTAGGGGTAGAAAATGTGTAAAACTACATGAAAACCAAACCGAGGATTTACCGCTCAAAAGAGCAAAAATGGGGATTTGAGGGAGAGAGAAGGAGATGAGAACTAAAAAGTAGATATTTTCAACTTTTGGGTAATATTTATAGACAGTCGCATTGCGGGCGTGAAACCTAAATTGTGGGTGCAAAAGACATAATCGTGAGCGCGAACCCCCACACCACGGGTGCAATCCCAAAGTTGCAGCCTACCTTCTGGACCCCTCGCGGGCCACACAACTTCTCCCATACCAAGGACCCGAAGGTGTGTTTTAGTTACAGGCAACATTGTGGGCGTGATCACACAAATCGCGGCCACCTTCGCCGGCCACCGCGGGCCACACAATTCCCTCGGGCCAACAGACCTGAAGGCCTTATCTGGTCGTGGCCCATTGTCACGCCCCACTTTTTATTACTCGAAGTCATTACCAAATTCATTAACTTAATTAAATTTCAGAGATAACATGCGGAAATAAACTCAAATGTTCAACTAGAAGAAATGAACAACAACTCTCTCATTCGAATGCAAATTAAATACAACATGAGCATTCTATATAAATTGCCCTCGGGCTTACATCACTGAAGAGTCAAGAAGAAGGGTGTAACCCTTTTACATATATGGCATTCTGCCAACAACAAAGAGGCCCCATGGCCAACAAATAAGAAGATCCAAATCTTGTAGCACATCCTGCTTAACACCTGAAAAAGATTCAACAACGTGGGATGAACATATAGTCCAGTAGGGATCTCAACATGATCCTCAACAATAACAACTTACAGATAGCTATGATCATGAATGCCCAATCTCATATTAGGATAATAATGTGACAGTTTATACAAAATATACATAAGTATGAGCTTTCTCGAAAACAGCCATTTCATTCAACGCTATAAGCGATTCATCTTTCCTTTCCTTTCATTAACCCCCATTCCCACTGTTTCATGACATTAACAATTACTTAGGAAACAAATTCACTAAGTCCATTACTCTCTTCCATTTTCCACACATACAACAGATGTGCCCTTTCAAAACATATTTCTAGAATATTCAATCTCCTTCACATTTCCAAAAGACAATAGACATTTTGGTTCATTCCCAACTCAATCATAACTATGCATGCATACCTTTATAAAAAGAGAGATAACAACTCACCAACATGCATATGATAAACCAATGAGGCAACTCGGACCTCCAAAACTGTAACCAACACAATCCAAGATGTTCCCAGATACACTGAAACAACAACAACAAAACTTTGCTCTACTAGCTATGTGCATAGTAAGCCAAAGATACACCTCTCACAACAACATACCAATTTACCAGGCGCTAGCTGGAAGGGTGTGGTACCTTAGATTCTCAGCGCATTCAGTTCTCCAGGCGCTAGCTGGAAGGTAACGGTACCTCTGATTATCAGCGCGGTTTATAACACCAACAACCACAATACAACAAGGCATAACCAACATGTGCAATACATACACATAAACTATCAAGATACAAACAATGTGTTAAAGTATATGAACACATTTGTATGTGGAGTCCATCCCCTATCTTCTCACACACACTGGAGTACAACCCCTCTCTCCTCCCTAACAAGAATACATATATAATGTATCTTAGCACTTCATCACATGCAACATTTAATCAACGAAGGTGTAATACATACACAATGATTCAACACAATCGTGTCATCCTCCACCGATGACCAAGGACAAAACCTCTAGATGCAGGTATTTAATACATCTATTAAAAGACTCAATTATCATGAGATCACAAACCCAACAACAACATTAACATGGTAGTTAAAGATACAATCCCCCACATGTGTGTATTCAACACTCAAAACACAACAATCCAATTTTCATACGTATTTCAAAAAAATACTTTTCCCATTTCTCAAAACAAGTTCCATTTCCTTTTGTTTTCACAAAACCAACTCCAACCCTTTTATTTCCACAAAACCGATTCCATTCCTTTTGTTTTCACAAAACCAATTCCATTGACAATAAAGCCATAACTCACATTAGTCCATTACATTCATTTCAAGACCATTCCAAACCATGGTTAATCCCTTAGGCATTAACACCTTCACCCAACTCACATTAACAAAAGAGATTTACAACATAGGTTAACTAACCCCCATTTTAATTTACCAAATCAAAATATAATTTAGGGCTTTTTCTTCCTTCAACTATAACATGCTAATTTACACTCTAATTAGCCCAAAACAACCATCAATGCTTAAACAACCATTTTCAAACAACCAACCCTAGGTTCCTTCTCATGATTTCAAACAAATCCAACATGGATATAATTTTCATGCAATACAAAACTACCACATGTCTATCTATACACGAAGTATTGAAAAGAAACAAGGAAATCCCTACCTCAAATGTAGAACCCAAGGAGAAGAAGAGCAAAACTCGGAAGTGCTCCAAATCCCAAATTTCTCGGATCAAAACGAAGCCCTCGACGATCAACACACTTTTTGTAAAGGCCAAAGGTGAGGAACTAACTCCTACTAGATCAAATCCTAGAGAGAAGTTAGGTTTTAGAGTGAGGTGCTCTCCAATGGAGGTTTTGGAAAAGTAAGAGAGAGAAAGGAAATCAAAAAGTGATTCAAAATGTCAAATCTCGGAGCCTTAAACCAGTCGCCCCGCTCGAGCGTGGAAACCCCCGCTCGAGCATCACTCACAGACTCCCGCTCGAGCGTCCAAACTCCCGCTCGAGCGGCGGATGCACACTCCCAGAATCTCGACAGACCAGGTCCCCCGCTCGAGCGTCCAACTCCCCACTCGAGCGGAGAAGCAACACAAAGGCCCGCTCGAGCGTCAAAAGCGCTGCTCGAGCAGAAATACCAAAATCTGGGAAAAAATTCTAAGTTTCAAAATACAACCCACTTAATCCCAACTTGCCCAACACAACCCAAAACTCCAAGACAAAGAGTAAGGGATAGAAATGAGGATAAGACAATAACAAATCTGCGGAACCGAGTTTGGATTACAGTTAAACAACAACAGGGAATACTGGGATCGCTATACCCATCGCAAGAGCGACCTAGCACCCTTGGGGGTTCGACCTTGCAGACAGAGAGAACAATTGCTAAGGTGCTAAGTGAAAACCAAGACTCCCTATAACAATTAAATAACACAAAGATACCAAACAAACTAATAGATGCAAACCCAATACCGGATAGTATATAAGGATAGGGTCTTAACTCGGGCCGCTATAAAAATCTTTCATTACATACATGGAATAAAGATGATCAAAATCCATTTAACATCAAAATGCTAAATCCTTAATACAACCAACAATGTTACGTATTTAGAAAAGAATTCTAAATTTAAACGTGTGGATGAATTCATCCTGGGTATGGCTCAAAATCACCATACCTTCAAAATTTGGACATTTTTCTTAATATTTTTTTTTGTTACATATTAGAACTATTACAAATTAGTTTGACACAGAAATTCAAACTGAATCCATAAAAAACCTCATATTTCTGAATTTTTACTAACACCCATTTGACCAAAATGCAAGAATTTCTGAAGCAATCAAATAACCCACCATTTCAACAACCACAGAAGGTAATAGAAAATTCTTATTCTAAAACTACCAAAAAAGTTCAGAGACGAAATGTAGCAGAATCACATGTTTCAACTAGAAATGTGACCAGTGGAGCTATTAAGACTTGCAACCAAACAAGCTAAATTGCTTAGAAATTTTCAATTCAGAAAACCATAATAAAAAACAATACCAGAAAAGGATATGCAGAAAAAAGATTAGATACAAATTAGGGGAAAAAATATCAAAACCTTTTATTGGATGACTGGGTGGGTCAATTGGAGTTCTCCAGCATTAAAAACTAAAAGGGAAAGGATTCTCTCTGATCCAAATCTAGACTAGAGAGATGATGTTTGGATCCTTTCGAACCGTTCACTTTTTTTTGCCTCTTCGTGTATATCATTCATACAAAAAAATATATCGATGTAATAATTGTAACATTTATTTTATTGAGTTTATCTTTAAAAAAATAAATTAAAAAAAAAACACACACACACACACACTTACCATTCATTTTTTTAGAGACAAATACAATAAAATGAATATGTTACAAATCGAATCAACCTAATTTTTGTATGAATGATATACACAAAGAGGCTTAAAAAATGAACGGTTTAAATTATCAAAACAAGACTCATGATAGGCCCAAATAACACCTCTCCATTCCAGATCTGGACAGGAGACGATTCTCTCCCAGAATGAAAAAATAGTTATCTCTTCGAGGGTGGAAAGTCGTGGTGTTAATTGACCCAACTAGGTTTTGGAAAAAAATATATATTGTCTATATTTTATATTAAAATTGAGCCCATCTAGTTATAAAAATTGAACCCATTGCATTGAGCCCATTTAGTTATAAAAATTGAACCCATTGCAAAGAGTCCCAACAATTTTTTTTATTTTATTTTATGAAATTAGCTCCTCCTTCTCTTCTTCTTCTTCTAAGGTATAAATCATCTAAAGTAATGTTGGTCATGAGAAAAATATCATAAAAGTTTCATGAATATTCTCTACTCTTAGATTACACTTACAATAAAATATCACAAACTAATTAAGGGATGAAAAATCTTCATGAAACTTTTCATGATATTTCTTTCATGAAGCCTAACATTATTCAATCATCTATAGCCTATTCTCTCCATTGTTTCTATTTTAAAACTCTTTCTCACCCCATAATCAATGTAGGAAAGATTGATCATGTGATAGAGAGAATGTTTAGAACAAGTTGATGGAGGACATTGGATGCAAAGAATCAATCTCATTACTTTTACCAATAACAACTAAAATTATGGAAAGAGCATTTTTAACAATGAAATTCATAAAGATTTGATTATAAAATCAAATGAAAAAGTAATGGATGACTAATTGTTCAACCACATAATGAGGTATTTGATAACATTGTAATGTAACAATTATGCAATGATTTCAAAATACAAAAACTCGTTGATAGCAATGATGAAGTTTATGTATTCGTATGTTTCTTTTTTTTTTTTCGTAAAAATGGTAGTATTTATTTATGATTTTAAGAAATATAAATTGTCTTTGTTAAATTATTAAAAATGGACATTGATAAGAGAAATAATTTTTTTTAAGAATAATTTGTGGAAATTTATTGACCCCAATAAACAAAAATCCAGGAGCTGCCATTGATCCCTTCACTATATTTAAGAGAACTATATTAAATCCTGCAAATCTAGTTGCACATCCACATCCTAAATACAATATTTTTGCAGATTTTAAAGAAAAACACCGATGACACTCTTGATTAGTTTTTTCAATGTATTCAAAATGACATTTTCTACAAGTTTAATTGTTGTTTAAAATTTTATCAAGTTCAATATTAGAGGAGATTGGTAAGGAGATTGGTAAGCTTCTAAAAATGGAAGAACTATATCTCTTGTACAATAACTTAATAGGCCCCATTCCTACAACAATCTTCAATATCTCAACATTACAAGAAGTTTAATTTTTTCAAAATTTGCTTTTAGGTAAACTTCCATCAAGTATAGGTGTTTCACTACCCAACCTTCAAGATCTTTATCTTGGAATAAATGACCTCAGTGGAATTGTTCCAGACTCTATCTCAAATGCTTCTAAACTCGTTAATTTAGATCTTGCGTATAATAGGTTTAATGGTTTAGTTCCCAGCTCACTTGGCAACTTAAGACTCCTTGAGTATATCAGCCTAGTAGAAAACAACTTCACTTGTGAATCTTCTTCTTCTGAATTGAACTTCCTCATTTCCATGTCAAATTGCAGAGAATTAAGAACATTATGGATCGATAACAATCCCCTAAATATCATCCTTCCAGCTTCTATTGGGAATCTCTCCAATTCTTTGGAGAATATTGATGTTAGTTATTGTGGAATCAGAGGCAGCATTCCTAGTGAAATTGCTAACTTAAGCAATTTAGCTTTCTTAAATATGGATGGCAATGAGTTGATTGGATTCATTCCGACCACAATCAAAAGTCTAAGCAAGCTTCAAAGACTAGATCTTAATGGAAACCGAATACAAGGATTCATACCAGTTGATCTATGCTATTTAAAGAACCTAGGTGAGTTACACTTGGGAAAAAATAACCTTTCTGGACTGATACCGACATGCCTAGGGAATATTACTTCCCTAAGATATCTAGATCTAGATTCAAACAAATTAATTTCTAGCATACCCACAAGTTTGTGGAGCCTCGAGGATCTCTTGGAACTTAACTTATCCTCAAATTATTTAAGTGGATATTTACCATTAGAACTTGGCAATTTAAAGGTTGCAATTAGCATTGATTTATCGATGAACCAATTCTCAGGACAAATCCCAAGCACCATCGGAGGTCTACAAGGTGTGATTAATCTTTCTTTGGCACATAACATATTACAGGGACCAATTCCTCAGTCAATTGGTAGTTTGATAGACTTGCAATTTTGTGATCTATCCCATAACAATCTATCTGGTGTAATTCCCAAGTCATTAGAGGCACTTTCACAGCTAAGGTACTTCAATGTATCTTTCAATAGATTAACAGGAGAAATTCCAAGTAGAGGGTCTTTCGCAAACTTCACATATCAATCTTTCATGTCGAATGAAGCGTTGTGTGGTGCTCCTCGGTTGCAAGTCCCACCATGCCGTACCGACTCTCCTCGTCAATCAAGAACAAAACAAATGCTGCTAGTTGTATATATTTTGCTGCCAACTGCATCGATATTGCTTGCCATGATCTTTGTATTTACATTTATAAGACGCCGCCAAAGGAGAAACAAAATTCCAGTTCAAACTGAATTGTTACCTCAAAGAATATGCCATGAAAGAATTACATACCATGAACTTTCACGAGCAACCAATATGTTTAGTGAGAGCAACTTACTTGGCACAGGGAGTTTCAGTTCTGTTTATAAAGGAATGTTTCCTGGCAAGACGATTTTTGCTGCGAAGGTGTTCAAATTGGAACTAGATGGCGCGTTCAAAAGTTTTCAAACAGAATGTGAAATATTGCGTAATATTCATCACCGAAATCTCACCAAAGTCATGAGCAGTTGCTCAACCCTTGATTTTAAAGCCCTAATACTTGAGTACATGCCTAATGGCACTCTTGAAAAATGGTTGTATTCTTATAACTATTTCCTAGATATGTTGCAGAGGCTGGACATAATGATAGATGTGGCTTGTGCCTTGGAGTATCTTCACCATGGTTATTCAGTGCCTGTGGCTCACTGTGATTTGAAACCAAGCAATGTGTTACTAGATGATGATATGGTTGCACATGTGAGTGATTTCGGCATTGCAAAGTTGTTAGGTGTGGGGGAGAGCATTGCACAAACAAGGACAATAGCAACATTTGGATATATTGCACCAGGTGATGCTTTTATCTTATAATTCCTTTTCGTGTCTATGCTTTCATTATTTTTAATTCCTCTGTTTGTTTCGACAGAAAATATACATTTTTTTTTCAACCTTGAAACTAATGTGTCAGTGATGGTGTTGGTGGAGGTAGTAAGGTGATATGTGGTAGCAGTGTGGAAGTGGAAGTGTGATGCCATTGATAAGATTTTAGTTTGCAAAACGTTTTTTGCTCAAATAACCTTGTTTTTTGTTGACTTGGAAAATGTTTGTATTGCCTTTTGTGTTCTATCATACCAAATGCCAAAAAATGCATAAAATGTTTTCAGTCGACACAAGTGGAGGGTTAAGTTTCAATTTAAGTTTATGACAAATTATTTACTTTTCTCATCATGTCACTTTTCATGAATGTAATGTAGAGTATGGACTAGAAGGACTAGTCTCGACAAAATGTGATGTTTACAGTTATGGCATCATGTTGATGGAAACATTTACAAGAACAAAGCCCACTGATGCAAGATTTGATGGAGGTTTGAGTTTGAAGTGTTGGGTGGTTGATGCATTGCCTAATGCAATAGTTCAAGTTCTAGATGCCAACTTGCTTAGGCAAGACATTGAACACAACAATGCAAAGGTGCAATGTGTGTCATCTCTTATGCAATTAGCTTTGAATTGCTCTGCTGACTCACCTGAGGAGAGGATGATCATGAAGGATGTCCTAGTATCAATCAAGAAGATCAGACTTCAGTATGTTGAAAATTGTAAGTAAACTTAAGAAGAAAGAATTTCTTCCACATTATTATGTTTACGATTTTCGAAATTAGTAAGTGCATCCTTGGATGTTGATTTAACTTCAATGTTATTATATATATAGTCCTAAATCTTTAATCAAATTTTTGGGCTTGCTTTATTGATATCATAATCATAGTTAATTTAGTTTTGAAATATAAGCTAAATTAACCATTAAGCTTGACTTTGTGAATCCATAGACTTGGTAATTGGTTTTGGTCCTTAATTTTTTTTTCCTAGATATAGTTGCATTTCGGTGCATTTTGCTATAGATTCTTGCACATTAGAACAAGAACAGAATTTACCAAATATATAAACAAAAAATTCATAAAAAACTGGGGTAGCAGCAACACCCACTCTTTGGAAGGCTTTGGTTGTTTCTGATGTTATTGCTCTGGCTAATATAGGTCAAGGGTTGTTAATTCTATTTTTGCTCTGCTCTTTGGGGTGTTATATTTGTATTTATTTTGTTTATTTTATTTTATTTTATTTTGGTTGGTTTATCACCAACTTAGGTGTAGTGCTAGCATATGATTGGACTTATTTTTCTGTGTCGACTTAGTTTGGGTGGATTTGCAATGATTTGATTCTTTTGCATTCTTCTTCCATTATTGATATTCATCTTTGTAAAACAATCATTGATTTTCATCAATAAATTAATTTGCTGATAAAAATAAAAATTTCATAGTAATTAGAATCATATTTTATTTGTAATTTACACGACATTTTCAAATTCAATCAATTTGACTAAAATCAAAATTTTAAGTTGATAAAATTAAAAAGGATAAACTACATAGTCTCGAAAGTGTAGCACCATTTTCATTTAAGTCTTTAAAGTTTCGATTTTATCAATTAAGTTCCTAAAATATTAAATTCAAATCAATTTAGTCTTGAAGATAATATAAAAATAAAATATAAACTCAAAGGTTCTATTAATTACTATAAGGCCCTATTTTCTTATAGTTATAATTACAAAATCCCTTTTTATTATTAAAGCATTGTGTGAATGTGTTTAGAATTGATATCAAAATTTGGTTTCTCAGTCTTGCCGATATTAATATATAAGAATTAGATATATTGAAGAAATTGAATCAAATAATTTAAATAACAGTAGTACTGCTTTACAAATAATAATTGAACAAAATAATAATATAATCAGGTCATTAGAAAAACTCAACGAAAACCTTAAAAAATCAACTAGATATTATTTATGAAGTACAACATCTATTACTAGATAAAGGTAAGCAATTAACTATTAGGCTCTGTTTGATTAGAAAAAAACAAATGATGAAAAGCGAAAATGGTAGAAAGTGAAGTAAAAGAAAATAAAAAGAAAAATATATATTTTTTCTTATATGAATTTAATTAGGATGAAAATTTTGCAAGAAAATAAGAATTTTAATTATAAGTAACTTCTTTTATAACAAATTTAAACTTTCTTGTATTTTTTTGTATTTTTCTATGTTTTTTTACAAGAAAATAGAAACTTAGTTACCATGTTGTTATAAGTTGTACAAGAAAATTAACTTCCTTATAACTTTCACCACTTTCATACTAAACAAACTTAGAAAAAAAAAATTTCTATTCCTTCACTTTCTACCATTTTTATCCTAATCAAAATGTGCCTTATAGAAAATAAACAAGAAAATACTACATATAATTATCTTTGTCTTTTTCTTTCTTTTTTTTTTTTTGTGGATTTTGATCAGCAAAAAAAGAAAAGAAAAGGAGCTTTATTGATGAAAAACCCTAAAACCTTTTATTAATTATCTTTATCTTTACAAGGGGAAGTGGAACCTTTTGAATTAATACTACTATAAAAATGAAAAAATTGATCTAAATAATTATAGTCTAGAAGAATTAGAAAGGTGTTTTTATGATATAACAAAACCTAAGAGGCAAGAATACAAAAATAAAAACTGAAAGAGCCAAGATTATAAATAGTTAGAACCCAAGAGAACAAAATAGAAAGTTTAAGGACGAAATTGAAAATATTAAAATTTAAAAGAATCAAAGTGACAAAAACTACATACTTGAAGGACTATTGGAGTGATTTTTTTGGCTTTTGGCTTCTAGCCAACTGTCCCATTCTATTGTTTTATTGAATTAATAAAATAATATTTTACTTTTGCCAATCCAAAAAGAAAAAGACCATTGGAGTATTTTATCCAATTAAAAATTTTGATGACCAAATCACAAGAAAGGCTTACAGATATATTTTATCCTAAAAATATAAAAATATTAATTAAACTTCTTTTTCAAATTCAATAAGATTCTAATACAAAAGAAAATCTTAGATTCATTATAATTTTACACACCTAACAAGGGTCCAAGTGCTTTGTAACTTTCCTCCATCTCATCAATTGCATGGTCATGCACTTCTTCTCTAGTGGGTGAAGGTATATCTTCTGGATCCCTTCTAGGTTTAACCCACCTTCCATGATCATTGCATACTAAACCCTTGTTTTCCATTTGGTACCAACATGGAGGAATCCTAAGCTCATCCACTATCATGTCACATGCCTTGTTTACCAAGGCAACATCTCTTCTAGCATTTGAGCGAAATGCCGAGCTTGTACTCATGAATCCATCAACAAGATGAAGGTATGTCTCTAGCATATGAAACACTAGAACATTGAACCCACCACGCTTAAGATAAGGTGAAGAACGTGCATCTAACTTCAATTCTGCTCCAACATGTGTGTATACCCAATCTGGTGTACCAGTGAAATCATCAAGCATTTGTAAACTTTCATTGAAAACAATCCCCGGCATGCGAGGGACTAGGTCTTGCTTTACAACCACTCGTAGTGTTTTAACGCCCATTTGATATATTTCATCCATGAAGGCGATGTTGCCAACTCTAGGTGCTCCAAATGATATGACACTAATGGGAAGGTTAGGGATAGAGGTTGCAGCCTCATAGGCATTGAGTAGAGCCAAGGCACCTCCTAAGCTATGTCCAGTGATTGTGAGGCTCACTTGTTCACCTCTTGTCTTGTGAAATTTCGCTAGTCTTTTCACTTCTTTCATGACTTGCTCTGAGGCACTGGACTTGTTATACCTAGTAGCATCACTCTTAGATGTGTAAATGCTTAGAAACCCATATTCCACTTTAGCTTCCCCTTCCTCTATTGGCTCTAGCTTCCTTTGTAGATCCTCGTACCACTCAGATGGTGCCACCGTGCCACGCCACGCTACGACTATATCCCTCCTCCCTATTCGCCTTGTCTCTTCATCATCACTCACTGCCACAAACCCCATCCAATTGGAGTCCTTACTCCCTGTTTGACCTAGAATTGACTGCTCAAGCCACCGTGGCACATCCATATGTGACATGGCATGAATGTACTTGCTCACCTTGTAACCGTGCTTGGTAAGCCCTAACTTGTCAAAGATTTTATCGTGATTGTATCTACAACTACCACAATACTCTGAGAAAGAGTTAGAGTCAAAGGCATCATAAGTCGCTTGTGCAAATTCACCGTATTTGACAATCTCTCGTCGTAGCCAGGGATGAAGTGGGTTCAAAAGATTGTCCCAGTCACAACAGCCTTGTTTTTCACGCCACTTATCAGATATGTCTTCCTTCGGAGACATAGCCGGAGTGTTGTGCCTCTCCTCATGGTCAAGATGGACATTCCAAATGGAGTTATGAACATGTTTTTGGGTAGGTGGTTCAATATGAAGGTGGAAGAGGTTGGAGAGAGATTCAGCTAGGCGGATCGAGTTCGAAGTCTTGGGATTGGGTTGAGTGTCAATTGTTAGTTGATGATGGGCATGGATTTTGGAAAGTTGGTTGGTGGTGGTGCTCGGCCGTTGAGCTGTTAGGATGCGGTGGTGGAAGGTGGAGGAAATTGCTTCTATGGTGGTGGTCTAACTCCCAAACAGGTCACCACTTGAAGGTGCTTGAGACTTTTGTTTGATCACTTTTAAGGTTTGAGAGAATTGAGGAGAGAGATGAGTTTATATCAGTGTGAGTACTAAGTAGATGAAATTTGTCCCATCTAAATAAATAAATAAAAAACGAGTAGATGGAATTTGAATTTTGACTTCAAATGCTCGGTTTAAAGTTTCAACATAGCGTGTTTTGGTAGTCAAATTCTCATGGGTCAAGAAACCTTCCATGTTGAACCAGGTTGTGATTTGGCCACATCTCTTGATAAAATTTCCCAATATGCCACTTTGATAATAAGTCAAATTCATTAATCATTCATTTCTTATGTAATTAAATATGGATAATGAATGAATGAATTATTGATAACAAAAAAATTAAGTGTTATGTGAATTGAAATTTTGAAAGAACAAATGTAATTATGTCTTACTTGTAAAGTGCATTTCAATTTATATTATGAATGAATTATTGATAACAAAAAAAAGTAAAGTGTTACGTGAATCAAAATTTTAAAAAAACAAATGTAATTATGTCTTACTTGTAAAGTGCAAATAATTTTTTCTAAACCTCTAATGAGATTAGTGTAATTTATCCTAAATTTTATATGACATGGCATTTTATGAATTTTTTTTAAATTTAAATCAAGACACCCATCATTGTGATTTGTAAAAATATTACTATCATATCATTTTGTATGAGTTTTATGAACAAAAAATTATATTTATAAACCATTTTTTATTAAATATTTGACTTTCAGAAAACATTGGGACTTAAGAAACAAATAGAAAAAAAATATATGTATATAGAATAAGACAAATGCTAAAGAATACTTCTAAAAAATTATTTAATATTGAGATTAAATTAAATTTTATTTAAAAAATAAGTAAAAGTGTTTAAAAAGTGAACTGTGTGTGAAAAGAGACCATGAATCCTTCAAGAATGTGTAGCAAAGAGAACAAAATGTAGCATATAAACATCAATAAAACACCATAAACTGAATGGTATTTGCATAGTATAAGCCAGAGATTAGGGTCAGTATTGTAATTTCAAAGTTGTCATCAACTTGTTTCCTATCGTCTCGATCTAGATCTAGTCTCAAGTAATACTAAAATATAATAAAGTGAAGAAATACTTTTTCCACAAAAATTAAAAAATTAAAGGAGAACAAATCAAAATTTGAATTGGTAACTGTTGACTTTGAACTTGTAAACCGTTCACATTACTCTCATGTGTAATTTTAAAAATGTTTACCAAACTTTTAAAATTAATTACGTAGCTCACACTGCATTTACAAATGCAATGGAGAGTGTATATATTATAGGAAAGTTTAAATTAAATTTGTATTACAAAAAATGAATAGTTATTCTTAAAATTAAATTTGTCATTTATTTTTTAAAAACAAATATGATTCAAAGATATAGTTACAGATATTCAATCATTTTAATTTCTTATATGAATATCTTACTTAACGAGTCTTACAAAGTGAACAGTTCGTATCACCAAAATACTTGATATACTTGGTATACCAATAAAGATGCCACGATGCGCACGTTTATGTGCGGCCACATCCTCACATAGCTCTCGTATGAAGGAACATAGACTTTGAGTACCTATAATAGAGGTGGAGAGAATAACAAAAAATAAGCAAACATACATGAAAATGAGGGGAGATTTATAGAAAAAAAAAAGTGAAAGATTTGTTGCAACAATAAAATATATATATAGCAACCCCAATGCACGAGGGCTTCCACTAAAGCAAGATCTGAGCAGGGATAAGATATACATGCAACCTAATGCACTAGGTTCCTGCTAAAACAAAATATGGAAAGGACAAGTGTACACAACCTAATGCACTAGTTATTATCTCAAATCATAGCAACTAACCCAACGAAGATTTCGAAAGAAGCAAACTTTGAAACAAAATATGGGCATTCAACCAAAAAGAAAGGAAAAAATATCATCTTAAGTGCATTTTTTGTTTAACATTTTGATTTCGATGTCAACTTAGAACAGCATAGGAACAAATTCAAAAGCCATTTTGTCAATTGAATAGAGCTCTATAAGTTCGAAATAGTTAGTGGACTTGCCTGATTTCGAAGGACAAGCCAACCAAGGGCAAAGTATAGTGCACCAAAAGGAATGATGATAGGAGCGATGACAGAATAGCAAAGAACAATTGTGACAATCAGCATATCACCAGGTACCCTAGTTGCTAGCCCAAGGTCTCTAGGAGCCCAAGCTTCTTTCCGCTCAGCTTCAGTCTTGCAAAGTGTTAGGTTTTTATTCTTGGCAACCCCGTTTGACAAAACTCTTTTCAGATGTATTTGTTTTCGCACTTTTATTTCAGTGAGGCTATGAGTTTATTAGATGCAAATCCAGACCCGAATCGAGCCATGCAGAGAAGTTTGTGATGTTAATGCTTTCAAGATTGCCACTTCGCTGATTATTACGGGGGTCGAGCTGATGTTAATGCTTTCAAAATTGCATTCAAAATTGCATGTCAGCCGTTGCTCGCTCGAGCCAAGACTTTCTCGCTCAAGCCAAGGAATGCTCGCTCGAGCGAAGGATTGCGTCCGCACAAAAACCTGAAAGAAGTGATTGGTCGCTCGAGCCAAGGATCCGTCGCTCGAGCCAAGGCACTAGTAGAAATCATGAAAAATACACTCCTCGCTCGAGCCAGCAAACCTTCGCTCGAGCGAGCCTCAGAATCCGGATTTTTCAAGGAGTTTGTTTTCTTCCCAATCTGGGATTACTTTTGGTTCTCTATAAATACTTGGTTTTCTCCCAAAACTAAGGTATTCATTGAAGTCCTCCAGATCTTTTTTTTTTTGGTTCTTAAAGGTTTATATCTGGGGATATTTTGTTATTTTTTCTTTGATGTCTTATTGAGTATTCAACTCATGGTTTAAAAAGAATACATCAAAGGTTTTGTTTGTTATATACAAGAGAGAGAGTTGTTCTTCAGTTGTGGATTCTGAAGAATTCGAGCCTGAAGCTTTGGTGGAATCCGGAGTGGCTCATCAGAAAGACAATTCCGTGCTGAAGATGGGGTTGGAAGAGGCACATAGAGGTTGGTTCAATTAGGCGTTGTGGATTCGCTAGATAATTAAGAGTGATACCTGTGTAATTCCTTTAAATCTTCTTAGTGGATTGTTCTTGTGGCAGTTGCCCGTGGTTTTTTGATCACAATTGGAAAGTGTCCAATTGTGGTTTTTCCACGTAAAATCTTTGTGTCTCTTTCTCTTGATTGTTTGATTGGGATTGTTATATTTTGCTTAAAATTGGTACATAATCACAAATCAACATCTAGGTGGTTTCTAGATTTTTCACAAAGACACTTCCTCTTAAGATGGTAAATGATTAAAGGAACTATTCGGGATAGTTCCAGCCCATAGCCAACAAAGAACGTGAGAGATTAATAAAATTATGAGATTAAATTGACCAAACATTTAAGTAATTAAGCAAACTTCATAGTCAAACCAAATTTCGAAAACTCATACAACTCAACTTCAAAATTAAATTGACCCAAGAAAATTAATATGTCAACTGACGTAGCCATAATATTAAAAATGCTCATGAATGTCAATCCAATTATAACATGTAATTTGACATGCACAAAATTAATCTGTCAAAGCCATTTGTAAAAAGAACAAATTATGACAAGAAAGAAGATGAAAAGATGGCAGAGAAACAAAAAAGAAATGTGATCTTACTTCAGGGCGACATAGGTCAGGAAGAAAGTTGCGCTAGCTGGAAGGCTTGTTGCTAGTAACGTAACAACATAATTTAGATTTGGATGATTCTCAATGCTCTTCAAGGACTCAAATAGGCTTCCACTAATTGTAACTCCAATAAAAACGTTGAACACTATGAAATAAAAGTATTTCCCCGAGGCAGCCCTTCCTGCGTGAGACACTGAAGGGATTCCCTCGGCCTTGGATAGAAACAAAAGAAGGTTCGACAAAATAGCCAAAAATTTGATAAGGGCAAGCTGAGGTAAGTATGCTTCCAAGACTGTCTTAATTGTCGCCATACTAATAATGGGTTTTAAAAACGGGAGAAGCTTCTCTAGATTGACCAGTGTCGTGAGCGCAGAAATGAACGTGATTGGAATCATGTAGAAAATTATGGTCAATGCAACAAAAACATAAACAACATACTGTCTTATTTGCCTTTCGTAATTTTTTTTATGAAGGTTAGTCCATATCAGTTGGCGGGGCTCAGGAGCATCCATGACGGTCCACTTGTCAACCATTTGAGCATGTAGGCTCTGAGCTGCCGAAGCTGCAGTTAACCGGCTGTTAAAGAAGACCAAAGTCGATCCTTGCTGTTTCTCTCTGATAGTGACCTTTTGTTCGGCTTCTAATTTTGGGATCAATTCATTAATTTTCTCGTTGTCGTACTCTATGGAATATACTTTTTTACCAGTGAGACCAAGACAACCGGTTTTGTTTGTCGGTCGAATCCCTTCAAGTTTGCCATTTTTCTTTGAGTCTGCATATATGGCTTCAGCGTGTGCAAGCTTCTTTTTGTGAAAAACACATCTGCAGAAGTTTTGCAGAGACACAAAAGTTGGGAGTGTGCAAACTCCGCTCGAGTGCAAAAAGACCCGCTCGAGCGGATCACCAAAAATCTGGGCATGAAGAATTGGGACAAAAGCTCAAACAACCTGTAACAACCATGCCCAACACATCCTAAAACTCATATATGATATTAAAGGATAATAACAAGACATATGCAACCACCAACTCCACGGAACTGAGTCCAGAGTATAACAAACAAAGAAAGGGAAAACCGAGATCGCTATACGAGCTTTCCTTCGCTCGAGCGTGCTTCTGGGTTGCAGACCTGAAGTTTCGTGTTGTTGGCTCGAGTGAGACTTTCTGCGCTCGAGCGAGGTTTCTTTGTGTCTGGTCGCTCGAGCGACCACTCCTTCGCTCGAGCGAGGCTCGAATATATCAGTTCGCAGTAGCAGCTTCTTCTTCACTTTTTCTTCATCTCTTTTACTCAAGCCCTAGAACGGCTGCTCCCTCTCTCTCTACATACCTTCTCTCTACAAATCCATCTAGTTCTAGTGGTCTCCTACCCTAGTTCCTTTGTCAAAAGTGTGGAGCTTGGCGTGGCCTTCGTTTTGATCCGAAAATCATTGGGTTTGGAGCATCTCGAGTTTTCATCATCTTCTCCATTGGGTCTCTTCTTTTGAGGTAGGAATACCCTACTTCTTCTTATGGGTTTTGACATAAATTTTAGTCATTTTGATTAGATGGTGAATTATGGTAATTTTGGGAAGGTTAGGGTTTGAGTTGTAATTTATAAAGGAGGTTTTGCCATGTTTGAGTCAAAGATGTATACGAGACTTGAAATTAGGGTTGTTTAGGAAATATGAGTGAAATTTGGGCCTTGGGGGCAATATTGTGAATAGGAAAAAAATACCCTAATTAATGTGACAAATTAATTTGTATAATTAATTTGGGAAAATATGAAATTGAGTTGAATATCATGAAATTGGAAAAATATGTGATTTAATGGTGTAGTTGGATTGATTAATCACTCACCCAAGGAAATGTTGGTAATTTATCTATTTGATGAATTTATCATTTGTTTAGAAATAATTGCTTTGGGCTATCGGTGGAGGATAGCATTGATTGTTGTAGACACTGTATGTTGATTAGGGAAAACTAAAACTAATCAAATGTGTTATATCATGTAATATGACGGTTGAATTGTCACATTGAATATGTGCCTGGATTGATCATTGTATATGATAAACTGTTTAACTACATTTCATATGTATCTTGTTTGGGAGGAGATAGGGAATGTACTTCATGGTTTGGAAGGAGATAGGGGATGTACTCTCAAACCTGTTTGGGAGGAGATGGGGGATGGACTCCATTGATAACTAAGTTGGCCGGAGTGTCTAGGGTGAAAGTCCCGAAATGTTAATCACGTTTGCATAACGTAGATAATTGAAGTATTGAAATGTTTTAATATGAGTTGTAGTCTCATTTGAATTGTGGATAATGGAAGTGCTTTAATGTGAGTTGTAGTCTCACTTAATGGTTGGCTAGATAATGAACCATGTTTATGAATTGAATTGGATGAGTATAGGAAAGTAGAATGAAACACGGGTGTATTTGTCATGGAACTGGAAAGTGCTGTAAGTTGGTCTATAAGTTTTAACCATTTATCGAATGCTAATGTTTTAGTTATTTCTCATACTTGGTTTAGTATATCTCTACTGGGCTTTGGCTCACCCTATATGGGACATCATTTTCAGGTACCGGTGATATGCCACCTTCAATGACGTAGCTTGGGAGGCTTAGAGGCGAAAAGATCTTTTGTTATTATCTTTTTGGTATTACATGTAAATTCAAGCCGATGGCTTAATGTGTTTGAGTTAGAACTCTTCTTTTGTTAAGCCCAAGTGTTGACTTGGAAAGTTGTAAGTCCGTAGGGCATTTACTTTTATTGTCAACATGTAATACTTTTGTACCTAATACTCTGATGAATGGAAATATGCTTTATTCCCTCAAGCCTATGGGTGTCATGAATGTATGATTTATGGGTTTATTTTGAGAGCGTGACATTAACAATAGACATTTGAAAATTTGCAACAAAATTTTATAACTTTCCTTTTTGCTAAGAAAATTCTATTTGGTACTAGCTAAATAAAATGTTTTTAAAATGGTTTTTTTTTTCTTCTTTTTTTTTTAAAAAAAATTGAAATTAAAACTATAGTAAATTTATGTAAGCAAAATTGCTAACCACATTTTTTACTTAAGGTATAATATTACATTGACTACCTTTTTATAGTTTATTTTTTTAAGTGTTTATATAGAAGTCAAAAAATGTCGTTACAAATAAATTTTTCCTTAATTTAGTTATAAATTTTACCCGTACATTATTTTTAAATCTTGAATAAAAGCAAATATAAAATAATTGATTGAAGATATATTGCATTTGTTATGTTCCTTTTTCTGTGTACAAAAAAAGAAAAAGAAAAAAAGGATTAGATGTGACAGTTTGGCTTCTTTTAGCAAAAAGGATAAAAGCAACATTTTGACTTTTAACCTCTTTTGGGTCACATCAACTTTCTATTTTTTTACACATTTTTTCAAAAAAAAAAATATTTTAAAAAGTCAAAAAGTCAAATTTTAACCTACTTTCCAAAACAACCTTTTATCTTATTGATTTATTTAATCTATTTTGTCTTTTTATACTGTTTCTAGTCATAACCCTTATTTAATCTATTGTCTTTTTATATTGTTTCTCGTCATAACCCAAACCCAACTCATTTGTCAAACGAGGACTTAATTTTTATCATTAATAATTTGTTTGTTCATATTAATGAGAAAATAATATTATAGTATCTTTTACACTGAAATATATATTGTTTCTTATTTATTTTGGAGTTTTCACCCTATTTGTACTTTTGAACATTTTTCAAAGGGAAATTTGGTCGAAATGACATTTTAGAGAGTCAATTGCATTATAAGCCAAGGACCAATTTGTCTAAAACTCTAAACATTTTGTCATAATTTTTTTATTGTTTTCTTAGTAATTAACCTTAATTTAGCAATTTGACTGCAAATTTCTCATAAAAAATCTCATCAACAAAATGCAAATAAGAAGGAAAAGGGAAGAATGAACAGAGAAATTATTCTATAATACTATCTTGATAGAGATAAACAACCTAATTGATAAATGAATGAATAAATGTAAAAGCATTTTAAGTCCAGTGCAAAAGATCATGTCTTTTCTATTTCTTTCATTCCTCTTTTATTGGTTTGGTAGAATAAAGAAATTGTAATGATTTCACACAAAATTCATAGAGTTGTGGTTAAACAGAGAAGTTTCTCTCTGTGTTGAATATTTTCTGAGACTCTTTTAGCAAAATCTATGCTAATATATAAAGCTAGGATCCCTATTTGGTGTAAATCAATAAGGGAATTTGTATCGTGCTTTATCTAATTCCAAAATTGCCCAAGAAAGTGTTTCAGTTTTTTTTATTTATCTCGTCTTTCTCAAAATGCTCTGTTTTTTTATTAAATGTTTCAGATTTTTTATTTTTAGACCCGTATTAACTGCTTCAGGTTTTGATTGTGAACAATTAAATTTGGTTTCCTAAGATTGTCAAGGGAGAGTATTTCCCATCAAATTTGATTACAACTTTTACATAGGATGTTATTATAACATTTGTGTCGTATATTAGATAGACAAATTTTATGTCTATCTACAGTGCTACTTGTCATGAGAATGACAAAAGCTTTGATGCTTGTTTATTGGTACAAAAAAAGGCCATTTGGAAGACCATTTTATGCTGTATGTATTATGTGCTTTCTTCTCTACCAACTGGGTGGGCAAAGTATCGGTAACCTAAAGCTTAATAAGTAGTTTTATGTTATGGGGTCTAATATGTACTGCACGACCTTGCGGTACAATCTTCTTGTGCCAAAAAGCATACATTAATAAATTTTCTTTTTCTTCGTATCTGTTTCAGTGTTGGGGATATTGGTTTTATCTGGGGTTGTTCTGCTGCCGGTTCTTTTGCCAGTGTCTGCCACCGATAACAGTGTGAAGACAAACCACACCATAAGCAAGGGGTCTTTCAATGACCTTGACAAGCTAGCCATGGGACATATTAAAGTAAGTTGTATGACTATTTCATGAATAATTTGACACATCTATATTCATTCATTTTAAACCAAAAAAAGACCCATTGAAATGACTTATTGTTTCAAAAATAACACTCCCACATCATTGTTGTGAGGTTTTCTGTATCATTTTCCTTTCATGCAATAGTCTTGCTTTTCTTTTCTTTTAGGTAATAATCAATTGCCTTTCTAGAATAGTAGGTCCACTGATCCAAGCTGTGAATCTTGTTATATTTATAATTTGATTAGTGTTATCAAGTATGAAATCGCTGAATTTTTTTTACTGGCCTATTTTCTTTTTCTTTCTTATTTTTCCCTCGTGGGTTACAGGCAGGCAGTTTGAGGTTCTGGGCATTTCTATTAGCCACCTATTGGGTTTCTTTTGTTGCATATTACCTTTTGTCGAAGGTGTTAGGTTTTTATTCTTGGCAACCCCGTTTGACAAAACTCCTTTCAGTTATATTTATTTTAGCACTTTTATTTCAGTAAGGCTATGAGTTTATTAGATGCGAATCCAACCTGAATCAAGCCTTGCAGAGAAGTTTGTGATGTTAATGCTTTCAAGATTGCCACTTCGCTGATTATGACGCGGGTCGAGCTGCCCAGTCAGCTCGCGGCCAAAGCAAAATGCAAAATTGCATTCAAAGTTGGCTGTCCGCCCTTGCTCGCTCGAGCCAAGAAGTCCTCGCTCGAGCGAAGGATTGCGTCTATACAAAAACCTAAAAGAGTTCATTGTTCGCTTGAGCGAAGGGTTCGTGGCTCGAGCGAAGGCACTAGTACAAATCACGCAAGTTAAGGTTCTCGCTCGAGCGACAGAAGCTTCGCTCGAGCGAGCTTTAAAATTTGGATTTCTATAAGAAGTTGGTTTTCTTCCAAAACTAGGATTACTTTGGTTTTCTATAAGTAGTTGGTTTTCTCCCAAAACTAGATTTACTTCTCCAGATCTTCTTCTTGGATTCTATGGTTTATATCTGGGGATATTTTGCTAGTTTTCTTTGATGTTTTGATTGAGTATTCAACTCATGGTTTTAGAAGTTTACATCAAAGGATTGTTTGTTTAATTCTACACAAAAGAGAGAGTTGTTCTTCGGTGGATTCTGAAGAATACGAGCCTGAAGCTTTGGTGGATTCTGGAGTGGCTCATCGTCAAGACAATTCCGAGGTGAAGACGGGGTTGGAAGAGGCACATAGGGGTTGGTTCAATTCGGGCGCAGATTCACTAGGTAATTGAAAGTATACCTGTGTAATTCCTTTATATCTTCTTAGTGGATTGTTTTGTGGCTGTTGCCCGTGGTTTTTTTTTATCACAATTGGAGGTGTCCAATTATGGTTTTTCCACGTTAAAATCGTTGTGTCGATTTGTCTTGATTGTTTGATTGGGATTGTTTTATTGCTTTAAATTGATACATAATCACAAATCAATATCTAGCGGATTTCTAGATTTTTTAGAAGGCATACAACCACGTTTCTGATCTGAGAGCTGCCGCTTTAATCTCTCCTGAAGTGAAAGCTGAAAAATTTGCTATTCTTGTAAGAGACATCCCTCCTCCACCCGAAGGTCAAACTAGAAAGGAACAGGTTGATTCATATTTTCGAACAATCTATCCGGACACATTTTACAGATCAATGGTGGTCACAGACAACAAAGAGGTATCTAATCAATGTTCCTCACACTTGATTGTTTTGTGCTGTTTTTTCACTGTTTTCAATCTTTTCCTCACAGTATGATTTTTCTCAAAACTCAATTTTGTTTTACAAAGTATACAAGATAGAATAATTAGGTTGTTTTTTATCTATATCTATGCTATCTATACATTATACAAACTCACCTGTTATGAATGATTTGTTACACAATCTGCTTCCCAAAAACCCACAACAATACTATATTTCCACAAATATTTATGTTGCCTAGTAGTAGGGTACTACCAAGGACCAAAAAAGTAAAATCACTAAACCAGTAACTACTATCCACTAGACACGACTCACGCTCTCCACTGTCGCCTACGATTTCCTGCACACATTAGTGTGCATACACTTCTAGTCATATAATTTACTGTCTTGTTTTATCATACATTTTTGTGTTTGATGATTGGTGGTCTAATCCATTAAATTAAAAACCAACCTCCTATTGTTTGATTTTTCAAGGTCAACAAAATTTGGGAAGAGTTGGAAGGGTAACGCTCGAGCGGTTTTCCTTACGCTCGAGCGGGTCGCGCTCGAGCGGGCCTATTGGCGCTCGAGTGGGTGTCCTTGTCTGTAAAAGTTCTGGAAGGGGGTAATCTACGCTCGAGCGGCTTTCTCTTTGTGCTCGAGCAGGTGTGTTTTGCAGTTGTGTCTTGGCGCTCGAGCGGGTATACTTGCGCTTGAGCGGGTCCAGTTTTTGTGCTTGTCGCTTGAGCGTTTTGTTCTCCGCTCGAGCGGGTCATGCGTATTTCAGTTGGCAGCTGGGTGATTTTAAATCACTTTTCACCCTTTCTTTCTCTCTCTTACTTTTCCAAAACCCATTTTTGAGAGCCTCTCTCTCTACATTTCACCTTCTCTCTAGGGATTGATCTAGTTGGAGTGATCTACTCCCTTAGTGCCTTTACAAAAAGTGTAGAGCTTAGCTTGGGCTTCCTATCTATCCGAGAATTTCTTGATTTGGAGCACTTCGGGATTTCTTCATCATCTCCATTGAGTTTCATCTCTTAAGGTAGGGATAACTACTCATTCTTATGGTCTTTGATGTAAATTATTGGTCATTTTAATGTTGTAGTTGGGAAATTTTGGGACTTAGGGTTTCAAAATGTATAAAGAGGGGTTTTGTTATTTTGACTCATAAATATGTAATTTTGGGTCTTAAAATGATGGTATGGTTGTTGGTTGTTGATATTTGTGCCTTTGGGTCAAAGTTGAGAAAGAGGGAAGAAAACCCTAATTTTTGTCATAAATTAATTTATACAATTAATTTGGGAATGTTATGGAAATATGAAATTGAGATGGAAATGATGAGATTGGCATGATATGAAATAGAATGGTGGAGTTGGATTTATTAATCACTTACCTATGAAATTGTTGATAAATTATCTGTTGATGCAATTATTATCTGTTTAGAAATAATTGCTTTGGGCTACCGGTGGAGGGTAGTCTTAATTGTTGTAGACAATGCATGATGATTAGGCAAACTAAAACTAATCAATTGAATATGTCATCGAATATGACGGTTGGAATAATACATTAACCTTATGTATTGATTGATTATGTATATGATCTGAGTTTATATACATTGTGTTGTGTGGGAGGAGATAGGGGATGTACTCCATGGTTTAGGGGAAGATAGAGGATGAACCTCTAAACCGGATATTGATTGGGAGGAGATAGGGGATGGACTCCATTGATACAACACTAAAATGTGTATCATTCGTGAAGCACAGAAGTGTTTTTGTTTGAGATTGATACAACACCAAAATGTGTATCATTTGTGAAGTATGGAAGTGTTTTTACGTGTTATTGATACAGCGCCAAAATGTGTATCTGTTATGAAGTGCCAAATGTTTAATATGAGTTATTATCTCATTTAAATTGTTTGGCCAGGTTCTGAGCCATAGTTATGAATTGAGAATTGGATAAGAAGTGGAAAGTGGAATTAAACATAGACATTTTTGTCATGTAACTGAAATGGTTATGAATTGATTTTGTGAGTTAAACATTTATCAAATGCTAATGTTTTAGTTATTGCTCATATTATGTTTAGCATATCTCTACTGGGCGTTGGCTCACTCTATATGGGACATCATTTTCAGGTATAGGTAGCATGCCACCTCCAAGGACATAGCTTGGGAGGCTTAGTGGCTGGGACATCTTTTGTGATTACATTTTTGTATTACATGTACATCAAGCCAAGGGCTTATTTTTGTATTGAGTTAGTACTCTCCTTCTTGTAACCAAGTGTTGACTTGGAAAGTTGTAAGCGCGTAGGGCATTTGCTTTTGTTGTTAACATGTAATACATTTGTAAGGAATACTGTGATGAAATGTAATTATGCTTTATTCTCTTATGTCTAAGCACGTCAATATTGTATGATTTGTGGGTTTATTTTGAGGGCGTTACAGCTCGCTCGAGCGAAGAAACCCAAAACATAGTCCTCGCTTGCTCGAGCGAAGGAAAGCTTGCTCGAGCCAAGAAATACAACCTTCAGGTTCAGACTTTAACGCAGACGCACGCTCGAGTGAAGGAACCCTGGCTCGAGCGAAGAAACTAAAACACAGAGCTCGCTCGAGCGACAAAAGCCTCGCTCGAGCGAAGACACCAAAAACTGGGTAGCAACCATTTGTTTCAAAACACACCCAACCTGTTACAAACCTGCCTAACACATCCTAAAACTTAAATACAAAGAATTAAAGGATGGAAATGCAACATATACAACAACAGACATCCACGGAACCGAGTCTGAAATATAATAACCAATGAAGGAAAAATCGGGATCGCTATAACCTCCCCCCTTAAAGAATTTCATCCCCGAAATTAGTTATAGGCTTCAAAATTGTGATTTTTCAATTCTCAACAATATTACAATTCAATATTCAACATCCTGACCCATTACCGATCATCCCATCTCTTTTCAAGAGGCAATTCACAATACAATACAATATGCATTAACAACATGCTTTTCTTTGAAACTCAACAAATTCCAATACCATACCCCTCCATTCCATATCATATTCAATGTTAATGATATATTTGCATTTCTACAATACATTCAACATATACAATGTTAAATTGAACTTCTATTTTCGAGGTACATTCAACAATACTTCCATAAACCGAAACATATACAACGTTTTACAACTTAAGATGTATTCAATATTCTTAAAGTTTATCAATACAACAAAATATTCAACATATGCTCAAACATCCACAAATAGATCCGGATACTTCTCTCGAACCTCCAATTCACGTTCCCAAGTGGCTTCCTCAATCCCGTGATGTTTCCATAGTACTTTTACCAAGGGTATCATCTTGCCTCGCAAGACTTGTTCTCGTCTATCCAAGACCCGCACCGGTCTCTCCTCATACGAGGCATCCTCATCTACCTCCAAGTCGGTCCAATCCAATACATGTGATGGATCCGGCTCGTATTTCCGAAGCATACTAACATGGAACACGTCATGAACTCCGGACAACTGCGGTGGTAATACTAGACGGTAGGCAACCTCACCAATCCTCTCGAGGATCTAAAAAGGGCCAATAAACCGAGGAGACAACTTCCCACTCTTCCCAAACCTCATTAAACCCCGTCTAGGTGATATTTTCAGAAAGACGTGATCACCCACCTCAAATAACAAAGGCCTCCGCCTACGGTCGGCATAACTCTTTTGGCGACTCTGGGCTGTAACTAACCTTTTACGGATAAGCTCAACTTTCTCCGTCATTTCTCGAACCAACTCCGGGCCCAACAAAGGCGCATCACCCACCTCAGCCCAACACACTGGGGACCTACACGGTCGACCATACAAGGCCTCAAACGGTGCCATACCAATACTCGATTGGAAACTGTTGTTGTAGGCAAGCTCCACTAAGGGCAAGTGCCTCTCCTACGTCCCACTAAAGTCAAGGACACAGCCTCGAAGCATATCCTCAAGGATCTGGATAGTACGCTCGGACTGCTGTCAGTTTGAGGATGATAAGCCTTGCTAAAGGTCAACCTAGTGCCCAAGGCACTTTGCAAACTCTGCCACAACCTAGCAGTAAAACGTGGATCTCTATCTGAGACGATCGACACTGGGATCTTGTGCAACCTCACTATGTCCCAAATATACAAGTCGGCAAGATGATCTACCGAATCTCTCACACGCATAGGAATAAAGTGCGCCGACTTAGTCAACCGGTCCACGACCACCCAAATAGCATCACTACCCTGTTGAGTCCTCGGAAGACCTACAACGAAGTCCATCGTGACATGCTCCCACTTTCACTCGGCAATAGGCAAGGGTTGTAACAAACCCGCTGGCCTCTGATGCTCGGCCTTCACTTGCTGACAAGTAAGACACTTAGACACAAAAACTGCCACATCTTACTTCATACCCCGCTACCAAAACTGGCGACCCAAATCACAATACATCTTAGTGCCTCCCGGATGCACCGCAAGGCATGAATGGTGAAACTCTCGGAGTACCTCCTCTCGGCAAGACTTAGGTACAAACAAATAGTCTCGATACCTCACACTCAGGTTGAGATGCACTGTCAAACCTTTCTCAACCTTCCCACTGGAGATCTTCTCCCGGAGGGATTCTACCTCAAAGTCACTTCTCTGTGCCTCTAACACTCGATTCACAAGTGAAGGTTGCGCAACTACAGAAAACAAGGCTATAGCCTCAACAAATTCACCCAGAAGCAAATCAAACTCGCCAAGTGCACCCAACATTTCCCACTCCCGGATGGCTATGCAAGCTACACCACTAATGGATTTTCTACTAAGGGCATCGGCCACAACATTGGCCTTCCCCGGATGATAATGCAACTCGAAGTCGTAACCCTCAACAAACTCCATCCACCTCCTCTGCCTCAAGTTCAAGTCTTTCTGTGTAAACAGGTATTTCAGACTCTTATGATCCGAGAACACCTTGAATCTCTCACCATACAGGTAGTGCCTCCAAATCTTCAAGGCAAAAATCACAGCTGCTAACTCTAGGTCATGTGTAGGGTAATTTCTCTCATGTGTTTTCAACTGCCGTGAGCCATAGGCTACCACTTTCCCCTCTTGCATCAATACACAACCCAAACCCTCTCGTGAGGCATCACAATATACTGCATAACCCAAACCCCTCTCCGGAATAATCAAAATTGGAGCGGTAGTAAGTCTAACTTTAAGTTCTTGGAATGACTTTTCACAAGTCTCACCCCATACAAATTTGACCCCTTTCTGCGTCAATCTAGTCAACGGCGAAGCTAGCCTGGAGAAATCTTTCACAAACCGACGGTAATACCCAGCTAATCCCAGAAAAATGCAGATCTCAAAAACACTCTTATGCTGTGCCCAATCTTGCACTGCCTCTATCTTGGATGTATCAACAGACACCCATTCCCCAAAGACTACATGGCCTAAGAATTTTACCTCTCTTAGCCAGAACTCACACTTCCCAAACTTAGCATACAGCTTATGGACTCTAAGCAACTCAAGTACTACTCTCAAGTGTTCCTTGTGCTCCTCCTCAGAAGGTGAATAAATTAGAATGTCGTCCACGAAAACGACCACAAAATGATCTAAGAATTCCCGGAAGATCCGGTTCATCAAATCCATAAACACTGCCGGTGCATTGGTGAGCCCAAAAGGCATCACCAGAAACTCATAGTGGCCATACCGCGTACGGAATGCCATCTTCGGGATATCTTCCTCCCTGACCCTCAATTGGTGGTAACCCGATCTCAAGTCTATCTTAGAGAAACAATGGGATCCTTTCAACTGGTCAAACAGATCATCTATACGAGGCATAGGGTATTTGTTCTTAACCGTAGCCTGATTCAATTTTCGGTAATCAATACAAAGTCTCAAAGCCCCATCTTTCTTTTTAGCAAAGAGGACTGGTACTCCCCACGGCGAAGTACTAGGGCGAATAAAGCCCTTATCTAGCAACTCCTGGAGTTGAATCTTCAACTCACTCAACTCGGCTGGGGCAAAACGATACAGTGCCATAGAAATCAGTGCCGTGCCAGGCACTAAGTCAATAAAGAACTCGATCTCTCGATGGGGTGGTAAACTAACAAGATCCTCGGGGAAGACGTCCGAGTACTCACAAACCACGCTGGGCAACTCAGTCCAAGTCTCACTACATTCACTACTCATAAAGCTAGCGAGAAGACAACTAAGCTCACTCTGCCCTCGCGGATCATATACCGATGGCAAAACTCTACCAACCCGGTCCCCCAAGAAATGAAAACAATCCCCACTCAAGGTACATACAGTAACCCTCTGGCGGTGGCAATCAATAACAGCCGGGTATGACGATAACCGGTCCATACCCAAAATCACATCAAAACCCGACATAGCCATAACTACAAAAGAAAATGGAAGCCGGCAGTCGGCGACCTCAATATCACAACCTCTACACCCTTGCTTCAAAATCAACTCACCTCCAACAAGTGATACAACACAAATAGGAGATGCTAACTGCACCAACTCCAACCCCAAAACAGATGTAAATGCAGCAGATATAAAGGAATGGGATGCATCTGTATCAATCAACACACTAGCAACCGAGTTGCAAAACAAAAAGGTACCTCTCACAACAGATGGAGCCGGTACAAGATCCTGTGCGGTAACAGCATACACATGCCCTGAAGGTCTCTGATCTACCTACTCACCTCTCGGAGCATAAGACTGCTGCATAGACTGAAACGATGAGGCTCCCTAATTGGCCCTCGAGGCCTGAACAGACTGAGTTGGCTAAAAACTCTCTCTCGACCCAGACGCACTAGATGTGCCACTCAACTGTGGGCAAAATCTCTTCAGGTGCCCCTCCTGACCACACTGGTAACAAGAGAGCGGCTGGCCTCTGCCTCACTCTGGCTCTGAGGACGAGCCAAAGATGAAGCTGCTCTCTGTCCTCCTCCCCTCTGCGGGCAAGCTGGAGACTTGTGGCCCAGCTGACCACATTTGAAACAAGTAAAGTCTCCCTGACTGCCTCTCCCAGAACCTAAACTCGGCACTAGAAAGGTAGATCTCGCAAATGCACCCTGGGACTGCTGAGGGTTAGAACCCCTCTACCTCCTACCATCCCCTTGGCCATCCTGACTCCTCTTGGAGCCTCTCATCCTCTCCTCCTCCTCATGCATAATAATCTTAAGATGGGCCGCAGCATCCACAAGGCGCCCATACTCCTGAGTCATGGACCCAACAACCCTAAGCTTGAGCCCGGTCCTTAACTTCTTTTCGAACTCAAGACAACGACGTTCCTCAGACACACTAACTCAGGTGCAAACCTCGATAAACTGGTAAATGCGGCCTCAAACTCGGCCACTGGTGTATTCAACTATTTGAGCTGACAGAACTGGTCCCTCAACTTCTTCCTAACAGAGGAAGGCAAAAACTTCTCTTGGAAGGCATCAATGAAAGCCTCCCAAGTCCCTCTAATACGGCCCCGAATAAACTTCCACCACTGACCCGCATCTCCTTTCAGCTGGAAGGACGCCAAGGTCACCCGTAAACCTCCGTCTTCAATGCCTAGCATCTCAAACGCCTTCGTTATCTGCTCAAGCCATTCATCAGCCTTTAGTGACTCCTTAGGATCCCCCAGAAACTCATCCGGATTAGATCGGAAAAACTCCCTCTTTAGAAAAGAAGGCCCTGCCTCAGCAACATGGGCTTAGACTTGATTATCAGCTCTGAGAATGTCCATGGATTCCCTCAATGCTCCTGCCATCTCGCGGGCTAAGGTGCCCATGGCCTGCTGACCCATTGGCTCGATCACATTGGCCTGACCAACACCCTCCTACTGCGCCGAAGTTTTATCCGGTATGGGCATCTCCTGCCTCCTAGGCCTACCACGTCTACCACCACGTCCTCGTCCTGACATCCTAATAAAGGTAACGAAAACATTAGCACATTCACAAATGTGCCGAAGCTGCTTTACTCGCATCCTAATGCATTGGACAACAATAATTCATTCCACGTAAGCACATAATCACATAAGCACTTACGAATTTCATTTCCAGATAATGACAGTCCTATGGCGTTGCTAGAGTTCCAGTTAGAAACAGCATTGATTAAGTGCTTTTCCAACAGGACTTCCAGAAACCCAAGGGTCCAATCAACATCCTAAAAACTAAATTCCATACCCATATAGTCACATAAGCATGTTATCAAATAAACACATAACATCATATACAAGTCTCTAACAAACGATTCAAACCCATTGTGGTACTAACCACTTCCCACGTACCCAAAGTATTCAAACCCGGTACACTCTGATACCAAGTTGTCACACCCTCAAAATAAACCCATAAATCATACATTCATGACACCCATAGGCTTAAGGGAATAAAACATATTTCCATTCATCAGAGTATTAGGTACAAATGTATTACATGTGGACAATAAAAGTAAATGCCCCACGGGCTTACAACTTTCCAAGTCAACACTTGGATTCAACAAAAGAAGAGTTCTAACTCAAACACATTAAGCCATCGGCTTGAATTTACATGTAATACCAAAAAGATAATAACAAAAGATCTTTCCGCCTTTAAGCCTCCCAAGCTACGTCCTTGGAGGTGGCATATCACCTGTACCTGAAAATGATGTCCCATATAGGGTGACCCAAAACCCAGTAGAGATATACTAAACCAAGTATGAGAAATAACTAAAACATTAGCATTCGATAAATGGTTAAAACTTATAAACCAACTTACAACACTTTCCAGTTCCATGACAAATACACCCGTGTGTAGACGTCCCCGAACGCCCCGGGAGGGTGAGTCCCGTTCTTGTTCATATTGGGCTCACTACAGTTCAGACTCAAATTGTCACGGTTCTTAATCTGAACCAAAGAGTCCAAATTCCAGCAAATCGTTTTTGAAAACAGATTTTTTTTTAAAGAAGTGCCAAACATGGACTGTTTTTCCAGATACAGAGTCGCCACCTAAATATTTTATTTTGGAAAAATTTAGGAAACCCTGACTCGTTGCCTAAGGCCACGTGTCCGTCATCACCAAAGTTGCCTCGGCTCGGGAACTTGGGTACGATTAGGGAATGTCAGCTGTGAGCACCCCCTCTCGCCCGATCAAAGATCGGCCTCTACTAACCATGATATCGAGTTTTGAAAACATTATGCATTCTTATTCCGGTTATTAGCCTAGATTTGCTATGTGATGTGCACAGCATACAAGTATAGACTGGGTCTCCTGAATTGGAACAAAACATTTCATGTTTGTTTATTTGAAAATGGTTTGATGGTGCTACTCGCAAGTAAGCTAAGACGTGGATTTGCCACCCTCGGGTGGGCTTAGAAAACATGATTTTGCCACTATCTAGTGGGCTTAAAACTCACAATCGATGAATTCTTCCAATTCAAATAACCCAACTTTCACCCACGGGCATTCAGGCAGTTATATCACATAAGCACATAGCCTCATGGTAAGCATACTATCATGGCAGTCACTCACACACATGCAAGGATGCTAAAGCATAAACACTTACCGAGTACTCCAAGCCAAAAAAAAAAACTATGTTAGAAATCCATGTATGATCCTAATTATACAGAAATACCTAATGCAACACATGCAAAAATGTAACTAGAAATAGGCTCGGCTATTCTAAGATGGCATATGATGATGCTACAACTAACAAGTATTCAATTCGAAATTGAAATACAAATGCAGTTAGTATGATGCGCCGAGCCCGGTGCATGCAAGACAGATGAATGAATGCAAACATGCTATCATATTGTATGCTAATTGAAAAATGCCCTAATCTAACCATCATAAGCTGGTAAATAAAAGGGAGAAAGAAAGGGGGTTGAAAGACATGCACACACACACGCACCCTTATTACAATCGTGCCCTTGCTTGGAGGGTCCGAATAAAAGAGTCCGAATGTCAAAAATAGATACAGTCCAAAGCAAAATAAACAACTAGCTAATCTAAGCTAATTAAATATTACATCACAAACTAATTTAATTAACCATCTAAGCTAATTAAATAATTACCAAAACAAATGAGCTAATTAACAAATTAACTAATTTCAACTGAGTATGCACCTAGCTAGCTACTGAAGCAAATTAATCTAAGTTATTACATAATTAGGAACCTTGGGACACGAGGGATGCACACGCTCGCTTCGGTTCCTTGCCTTGGAATGCCTTTCATTTGCTCTTTGGAGGCTCTGTTTGCAGGGTGTCTTCCAGTTCTGGGTGCTGAGACTTACCAAAACACTGCTGGGGAACTCACCAGTGGCCTGCCGGCCATGAAAGGAGCACTGCTGGCCAGAGATGGCCCACTGTCGGCCAAGGGTGATGCACTGCCGGCCATCAATGGCAGACTGCCGGCCACTGGTGTGCTGTGACACCAAACTGCAGCAAAGCACAAAATAGAGGAAAAGGAGAGTTTCCCAAGGACATGTATGCACCATGGCACTCCAAATCACCTCAAAACAACAAGGGAGAGGCCTAGTCGGATCCATGACCATCAATCACGCATCCTGATGCATGATGGCCGAAGGTCCAACTTGTGCAAGTCAATATAGAAATGAATGCTCAAATACAACAAATAAAGCCTAGAACTCTATCATGAATCATCAAGAGCTTCGGCGACCGAGAATTGAGACACGTTCCATCACTCAGAGTATGAAACGCCCCTCGTTCCTCGTGCTCAGATTAACACTTAATCCGAGCAATGCAATGCATGTATGCTATATATAGCTTAAATATGCGACATGAGGCTCAAGTATGCAAGGCATGCCAAATGCAATGCAAACTAAACATGCAAGTGTGCAAACTAAGCTAGTGTAATGCAAACACACTAAGTATGCTACAAGGATATACAATGCGACTAGCTAAATGACATGCAAACGTGCGAATGTGATATGATGGAAGCATGCGACCAATGTAATGCAATATGTCAAACATGCATTGATGGACTTAAACCATAGAGGGGCAGACCTCAGCCCATCCCAAAACAGTGGCCATTAGATGAAAATGAGACAACCGAGATGCGTGCACACATGCACGCAAACCGAGGACCGATCTAAGGCACAACATGCAACTCTAACAAGGCATGGCAGGGGATGCAAGATGGCATACAAGCATGTAATTTCAGCACTGAAACATGATGCTAAACAGCCCCGAAACATGGAAAAATGGCACCCGATGCATGAGATGAACCCCGAAACTCAAAACTAGGCACATGGGATGACTTATAGCTATACAAAGCATGCATTATTTGATCATGAAGTACAAAGACAGAGCCAAGGCAGTCCCAAAACATGAACATTTCTAGTTCAAAGCATGGCCAAAAAGTACTAGCAAGATGAACTAAAGTAGCATGCAACTTTGACTAGCAAACATGGTTTACATGGCAAGTATGTGAAGCATATGGAATCTCACCGAACCAGCAAAAATCAGTGAATAAAATATGTGAAAATATGCCCAAATAACCACTGATATGCAGCCAATGCATGCAAAAATGATGAATTCCTTTAGAGGGCTATACAAGGGATTATTAAGCACATGCAAGATAGACATTTAGCAAGACCAAATCAACTCTGAAAATCAAATATGATAGCCTCAAAACTCACCAAATAGGGCCTGGAAAGTGACTTCGATGCACGAAGGATAGGGTCTCTTTGGAAGGCCAATAAGGCCACCAAACGAGAGAAGGAGAGAGGGGGTCACCCCCCTCTGATTCTGGCCCTCAAGAACACACCTAAGCCACTGAAAATCCACTAGATTTCAGTGGCTAAGAGGCCAAACCGTGGCCAATGCAAGTGCTCACATGTATGGCTCAAAGCATGGAGAAATAAGGCATGCAAAGAAGGAGATGACTCCAAACAAAAATGGAACCTCAAACAAACTTGAAGAGCATGTCAAAAAAAGACTTTTTCCAGTTTATAGAAAATCTCAAAAATGTTCACAAGTAGGGCTAAAATAGCATGCAAAAATAGGCCTACAAAGAGAGATAGGAGACAAGGGACATCAGATAGCCTCAAACAACAAAGATCCCTTCAACAATGTTGAAGAGGGGCTCAAAATATGATCTTTTATAGTTTATAGAAAGCCTCGAAAGTATTCACAAGTAGGGCTAAAATAGCATGCAAAAATAGGCCTACAAAGAGAGATAGGAAACAAGAGGTAGCAGATGACTTCAAACAGCAAAGAGCCCCTCAACAATGTTGAAGAGGGGCTCAAAATATGATCTTTTTCAGTTGAGCTCGAAGTCCAAAAATGCTTGCAAATAAGGATAGCCAATGAAACAAAGAAAGTGCAAGTTTAAGGGAAATAGGGACTTACCCTTGAAGACCAACTTCCCAGCAGCTTTTGATCCAAATTTCTGAGCCTTCAACCTCTTCAAATGTCCTCCAAGGTGCTAAAATGAGTGATAGAGGTGTTGTGCTATGGGTTGTAGTGCAAATGGTGCAAGGAAATCCAACTTCAAAGCACTAAACACACATAATATAGAGAGAGAGGAAGCTTTTCTCTTCCAAAAGCTCAGAACCTGGTATAAGGAAGAAGCCTCTTCCTTATATAGAGCAATGCAAAGCCAAAGCTTCTTGAACAAGCTTTTCAAGGGCTTCATCCCTCCATACACGTGTATGGAGGGCAGATAAGAGGATTTCAGCTGGCTCAAAAGATCTACCTGGAAACCTGCTGAGATAGGGGGAGTGCCGGCCATCAGCAATGGTCGGCAGTGGCTCACTGATGCCCGGCAGGGCCTCACCAGTGGTCGGCAGAGACAAGTCCATGGCCAGCAGTGCTATGCCATGGCCGGCAGTGCACCACAGGGTCCACTCTGACAGGACCTAGTCAAGGTCCAAAAAAAGGGCAGAAAGGATACAGGGTCCGGGAAGTTCGAACCGGTGATGTTCCACCGCGACAGTGGAGTACTCTGCGAGCAATCGAACTAGTTGTTGGGTGTACCTGTAAGCACAACCAAGTCTCGAGGACGGTCAAAAATGGGGTGTCTACAGTTGCCCCTCTTTGACAGAACTCAACAGTCACAAAGTGACGGAAGTGAGTGTCAAAGCCCAGAGACGACCCATTTTTGACAAGGCCGAAGACTCAGACAATCAATCAATATAGGCATGCAGCGATGCGCCCGAAGGCTGGGGGCAGAATGCAAATGATACCCAAGATGCAAGGGCATGACCAATAACCATGCCAAGGATGCTGTAATGAAGCAAACATGCGACAGTTTTAAGCGGGTAAACAGCGGTCCTACATATTCCAACAGGAAGGATGTAAGAAAGATTATGCAATTCTTACCACGTTTCACATGGAGTGAATACAATACCTGTGCGGCTCGTCTGGCCATGCCAGCTTCAAATGAACCGTACATACAATATCGTGCCTGAAAAAAGAAATGAACTTAACAGGTACAATATTGTTAGAAACATGTATAACAATGCATTTGAAAAGTGCGTGACTACGCATGCGAAGCGTGCACAAACATATCAAAGTGTGCGAGATCAACACACACGTTGTGCGAAGCAGGAATTTGAACGCACGTAAGCAAAGCACACGCGACAACGCGCACAATGTGCGAAGCAAGAATGAACACATGTAAGTAAAGCACACGCGACAACGTGCACAATGTTTGAAGTAAGAATTTGGAACTTGAAATTGAACACATGTAAGTAAAGCATAACGCGACAACGCATGCAATGTGTGAAGCGAGACTTGAGATTGAACACATGTAAATAAAGCACACGCAACAACGTGCACAATGTGTGAAGCAAGAAATACATATACACATGTAAGTAAAGCATGCAGTAACGCATGCAATGTGTAACGAAACTTGAGATTGAACACATGTAAGTAAAGCACATGCGACAACGTGCACAATGTGTGAAGCAAGAAAGAACACATGTAAGTAAAGCATGCAGTAACGCAAACAATGTGTAACGAAACTTGAGATTCAACACATGTAAGTAAAGCACACGCGACAATGTGCACAATGTGTGAAGCAAGAAATACATATACACATGTAAGTAAAGCATGCAGTAACGCAAGCAATGTGTAACGAAACTTGAGATTGAACACATGTAAGTAAAGCACACGCGACAACGTACACAATGTGTGAAGCAAGAAATACATATACACATGTAAGTAAAGCATGCAGTAACACAAGCAATGTGTAACGAAACTTGAGATTGAACACATGTAAGTAAAGCACACGCGACAACGTGCACAATGTGTGAAGCAAGAAATACATATACACATGTAAGTAAAGCATGCAGTAACGCAAGCAATGTGTAACGAAACTTAAGATTGAACACATGTAAGTAAAGCACACGCGACAACGTGCACAATGTGTGAAGCAAGAAAGAACACATGTAAGTAAAGCATGCAGTAACGCAAGCAATGTGTAACGAAACTTGAGATTGAACACATGTAAGTAAAGCACACGCGACAACGTGCACAATGTGTGAAGCAAGAAATACATATACACATGTAAGTAAAGCATGCAGTAACGCAAGCAATGTGTAACGAAACTTGAGATTGAACACATGTAAGTAAAGCACACGCGACAACGTGCACAGTGTGTGAAGCAAGAAATACATATACACATGTAAGTAAAGCATGCAGTAACGCAAGCAATGTGTATAATAGGCAATTATGATGACTCATGATAAGGAAGTGCATAACGATGTGTGGCAAAGGAAATGCATGACAATGCCTGTTAGAGATGTGCAAGACAATGCACGATAATATGTGTAAAGTGATATGCAAAACAATGCATGTGAATTAGATGGGTGTTTATTGTAACAGATGAATGCTAATTGATATCAACAAAAGAGAAAGATGCTTAAGAAGGACATCTTAAAAGGAGACCTCCGATTTACCCCTCGGAGGGTTTGGATGCGATCAAAAGGATACATCTCGTGCGCATTGATGGGTGTAAACCCTCATATATTGGAGACGTGATTCCCGAGCTCGCATGGAGGCGTTTCGAATCAAGTTTCGAGCATTCCGCGGGATTATTGGGACTTCGAAACAGATTCCAAGATCAAATAGGTCAGGAAATCTGGAGAGGGCTTTCTGGTCACCAGGAACAACTGCCGGCCACCGCCGGCCATCACTATCAACCGCCGGCCATCGACAGCACACTGCCGGCCATCGATGTGCCACCACCGGCCATCGGTGGCAGATTGGGGCAAGCGGGGCTTGCAAGCCGTGGGTCTTTAAATTGGCTCAAAATCACTCCATTTCCTCACAAATTCTTCCATAGAAATCAATTTCCTTCCCTCCTAAGTGTGCCTTCTCTCTAGATTTGCGCATTTTACGCGTTTCCCGACACCCTATTCAACTTTACATCGCGAAGGATTCTTGGTTTTCTTCGATTTGAACCGATCAGAAATTGCATTTGAGGCCTCTTTCATCATTTCCCGCATTCAAGGATCATTTCCCCCGATCTTCTCTCGAGGTTAGTTCACTTTCCCGGGTTTTTCAACTTTCCTTGAATTTTCTCTCTCTTAGGGTTTGAGTCTATTCTAGATTGCATCATTTTGCTCATTTTTGCTTATTTTCGCATCATTCCTGTACATTCATCTCAGATGGCTGACGATGTGCCTCATGGCGAGGGCTTCCCCGCACTTGCTCCAATAGAGTTAGCGGCAGAGTTTGCGGCTGAGCCTGAGGTTGAGCCTCAGCCGTTACCATTGGACATACGTCCTTTCGACCCTGCGGTATACCATCCGGAGACTCACATCATTTCAGCGGCGGGAGGAATCCATATTTTTACCGATTTTGATGAGGACGTACCAGACGACCTCTTATTGAGAGAGACGATGTCTCACTTGTCGGCCATTGCCATTGAGGTACCATCTCTGCTTTTCTGTAGTATTACTTTTGACCACCTGCACTTCTTGCGCTGTTTCGATCTGATTGCATCGCATGTTTTGATCTGACTGTATTGCATTTTGACACATCACTGCTCTGGATGCCACTATATTTTCAATGCATCACTGATCTGATCTGAACTGAATTACACTTTCAATACACTGTTGATCTGACTTGAACTGTGTTTTCAATACACTGTTGATCTGACTTGAACTGTGTTTTCAATACACTGTTGATCTGACTTGACCTGTGTTTTCAACAGGAGGGATCTCGCTCCTTTCGAGGCTACGGCGCCACGACCGCTAGAGACTGGTACGATGTGCTTCCCACGAGGGTCCGTCGGATTGTCGACGAGACAGGCTTCGGTATATTTTGCTGCAGCTTGACACGAGTTATAGCGAGTCATCCTCTCTTGGGGGCTCTTGTGGAGAGGTGGTGGGACACCACCAATTCCTTCCATTTCTCCACAGCAGGGGAGTTGACCATGACTCCTTTCGATTTCGCTATGATCACCGGTCTAGATGTGGGAGGTGATCCGATTCCCCTAGATCCCGACATGGGGGAGTGGATGGCTGCATGGGATGTATTGCTTGGGGCACGTCCACCCCTTGCTCGAGCGGGCATGGTTAGATACTCTTGGTTCAAGGAGCAGTTTCGCGGGGAGGATCCTGAGACCGATGAGGGAGTGGAGCAGTACGCCAGAGGCTTCCTCCTGTTCCTTTTTGGCACCACCTTGTTTTCAAACAGGTGGAATACCGTGGGTTTGTACTTTTTGAGCGCCCTGGTGGTGCTTCCGCGGGTCTGCTCCTACAACTGGGGTGCAGCCGGCCTCACCACTCTTTATGGATACATGAGCTCCACTTCTCGGATGCGTGGGAGATTGGTCGGGGGCTATTGGCGAGCTTGGAAGGTACACGACCCAGTTCCCCTTTTCATTACTTTGCTTATCTTTTATACGTTTTGCTCGATTCAACATTTGTACTCTCCGTACCCAGTATCACATTGTATGCTTTCTACTTCGCATTTTTTGTATACCCTACATACTGCACACTGCACACCATATACCGCACACACAGGATCTGCGCACTATTCATGATACACTACATGCACCGGATTTAGTGTCCGTCTTTCTAGGCCCGCATCTGTTATATACTGTACTGCATTCTACATTCTGCTTTCTGCATTCTTGTGCATACACTGTATTGATTTTATCTATTCAACAGCTTTGGGTATATGCGTACTTCCCGGCGCTTGCTCCAGATCCAGTGGAGGAGACTGCGGTGACGGTTCCATTCTCTGATGTATATGACGGTCCGCTCCGTCGTAGGACCCGGGAGAGCTTCATGTTCTTCCGGCAGTATTTTGACACAGTTGCGGCGCGTGAGGCAAGTCTGCAATAAGATCATTTCGATTAACCCAATGCACCTGCCCTAATTGTTTTGATGACTGATCATCTTGTTGGTTCCTTTTCTCAGATTACATGGCAACCATGGGAGGTGATTCCGTCAGGACTCCGGGATCAGTACCACGTTGCCCAGATCATGTCTCAGTACACGCATCCTCTTCGAGGGGCTGATCTGTCGGGCCTGGTTTTTGAGTGAGCGCTTTGTGCGTCAGACTTTGGGGTTACCCGCCCCGTTTGTACCGATGGCGCCCCCACCATCGATGAGGGAGACACACAGGTTATCTGCCGACCAGGTAATCCAGTTCATGGTAGGGTTGGAGACAGATTACTTCCGTGCTGAGGGCGACTACGCGACCTTCATTCAGACACATCTGATGCCGCCTTTGACTGGTACCCGATGAGGAGAGGGAGCGACCAGGTCTCGCAGGAGAAGAGGTCCTGAGGAGAGGCAGGGGTCGGGATGGCCAGTGTTGCCTGCTACCATGACACTTCAAGGGTGAGCTGGAGAGATTTATCAGGTTCCTTTTGCTCCTCCTCCAGCTGGTCACTGAGCTTGTCGGAGGTTATGGCTCGACTCCGGTATATACTACACTATCATCCCTTGTATAGTCATTTGATTTCACTTGATATTTTGCAGAGTATTAATGATTTCAAACATTTTGTAGGCTCCCATTGAGTACACTCGTCAGTCTTTGGCGATGACGGCTTCAGTGATAGGAATGCTACAGACGAGCATGGACCTACTTAGCATCTACAACATTCCGGTAAGTTCGCTCAAACTGCACTTCGTGTCATGAAGTCCTTTCTTAACTTACCATTACAGCTTGCACACTGCATTGATCTGATACATTGTTCCCATACACCACTCACGGTACACGTTCACTGCAAATCATCCACTATTCATAGTACATCACTTTTCCTGTATTTGACATATTTTGGTTACTAATGCATTTTGGTGGATTGTTCCCCTTTCAGATTCCTTTCTTGTCACCAGGCCCATCGGGTGTTCCAGCAGGAGCAGGGGCGGGTCCTTTAGCACCTCCTCGAGCAGCAGAGGGAGGAGGACGAGGGAGTAGTTCACGAGGGCCTGCCCAGATGATGATGAGTCTGACGAGGAGGCGATGAGTCCGCAGTTAGAGTCAGAGTCAGATGCTGATGGTAGAGATTCTGGACCTTCGTCCAGGAAAAGGACTAGGACGGATTCCCGCACTTGAGGTCACCGGCACTGATCCAGACATTTTGCTACTTGAGAGACGCTGATCTTCTTTTGTTTTATTTTCCTTTTTACTAGTAGTTTTGCACATTGTACTGCGCTGGGCAGATTTAGTTTAAAACCAAACTCTTTTGTAAAAAGAAACTATGATGGAATGGAAACAGCCCTTTTTGTTGAAAAAGTGTTTCGTTTGTACACTCTATGCATCGCATCGCATCGTATTACTTTACACAACCATGTAAATGAAATTGAAGTTTTGCTTTGAAAACCAAACGCTCAAATTGCACTAATCAGGTAGTGAACCGACTAATAACAAAACTCGATAAACAAAACAAAACCTAGCAAGTTTACAACTCGATAAGCAAATTGCAACAACTCGATACATGAAAGGAAGATAATTACAACCTGACATAGAAAAGGAAACTAACACATCTTAAACAAGACACGACAGAGTCCAACAGGACAAAACAAGACCTTGAAAGGCACAAAGAAAAGGACTTCACTGCAGTAGACAACTGGGTCTTCAGTGAGGGAGCCAATGGGTAAGAGGGAAGCACTGTCGGCCATCAATGGAGCCCTGCCGGCCATCAGTGTGCCACTGCCGGCCACTGATGAGCCACTGCCGGCCATCGATGGCAGACTCTCCGAAATGATGACATTTGTCCTCCACTCACTACCTTATCTTCTATATGAGTTCTAGCTTCGGGATTTTCTTCATTTCAGCTCAAATTTGCACCAAATGGAAGCATTCCTTGCTCAAAACCTCACAAATTGGATCGCCAACTTGGATGGCTCGGAAAAGTTGAACTTCCGGGGCTTCGGCTTGAATACACTATTCACGCTGAGCCGTACTCCGCTGCACCTTCCTTTCCTCCATGCCGCGACGAGATTTTGGAACCCGGTAACACATGTTTTTAGCTTCGGCGGGCAGGAGATGTGTCCGACCTTCGAAGATTTTCAAGTTTTGATGGAATCTGAACGCCATGAAGAGATTTTGCCCCAGTTTCGCTTCGGTCACACCCAAGCTTTAGGAGAGATGTGTGGGGCTCACCACGCATGACGCTCGGTCTCTGATCTGCAACGGGGAACTAGATATCCTCGGCTTGGTTTATCGCTTTTCTGATGCCGGTAACCGTGGCGACCATCATTGGCAAGGTTTTCGGCAACACGCCCTTTGCTTGTGCATGCTATCTCACTTTTTGCTTGCCCCAGACCTTAGCGGATCTAGCATTCGTCTGATTGAAGTTGCTCAAGGCTTGAGGGAAGGAAAGAGCTGCATTGTCATGACATTGGCTGAGACGCTGATGGGCTTAGATGCTTTCCATCGCCAGGAAACGACCAGATTTGTGGGAAGTTCACTGCTATTGCAGGTAATGTTTCCTACCCTTCTTCACATATATATTGCTCACATCACTCGGCCCCTCAAGCTCGGTTTTTCTCACAAAACCCTTTTCTTACTTTTCTCTCATCGTACATCTCTCTATTCTTTATTCTCTCATTTTTCATCCCTTCCCAGTGTGGTTGATGGATAAATTGCAGGTTGTGGACTCTTGCCCCGCCTACTCAGCTCGCGGCTACTTTTTTCGACAACGACTAGTCAATGCCCTTGATGAGGGATGGTGGTTCGACTGGATGTGCAATTTGTCTGCAGATCGCATTGCTTGGCGGTGCCCTTGGCTCAATCTCCCGGCAATGAGCTATAGCATGTCCCGGCTGATCGGGATCCAGTTGATTGGTCTGACCCACTGTGTGTTCTATTTTCCGTTCCGGTTCCAGCGCCAGTTCGGTCATGATCAGACTTGCCTACCAGAGGGGGATAGAGTACCCAGCTGCATTCCCGGTTCGAGGCGCACAGCTTGCCCGATATGCCACAGCATGGAGGACGAGAGAACTCCTGGCCCCGGCTCCCACTTTCAGTTGCACTTTGTCTGATGAGTGCTTGGATTGGCTCAATGAAGAGGCACAGATTGGGCCCAGCTTGGCATCAGAAGTTTCGACCAGCTCTGGGAGGGGGCGCAAGAACACCTAACTTGACTATGCCCCGGATTTATTACCTTATTAGTACTTTCAAGTTTTCTTTATCAATGTAAGAAAAAGCAACTTCAATTTGTATGCAAGAGCAGGAAGACTCTGTTTTGAAATCAATGAAATTGAAGGTTGTGGTACTGAAAAATTTCCGCTTTGGTCCAAAAATGGTCTAAGTTGTAAAAAGATTAATTTGAACAAAGTCAACTTTTATTAAAACTTTTCAAAACCATTTTCGATATGGATCAGAACTGGACACGCCTGAGATCTGTCACTGAGATGCACAACCCAGGTCCCTGCAACTGGAAAGTTGCCCCTAGTCTGAACAGTACCGCGGCACTGGACGGCAACGAAAAGTTGCCCCTAGTCTGAATAGCACTGCACCGGAGATTACAACCGAAATTCTTGAATGCTGAATAGACAGAGATGGCCAAGATGATCAAATGGACAAAGTTGATCGGGGAAAAGTTTATGGCTGAACTCCTGGAAGAAGTTGCCTACGTATCCCAAAGATGGGAATCAAGCCTTACGTAGTTCAGGCTTAGGTTCGCTCGAGTATTTTCACTCTCCTTTTGCGCTCTAACTTTTGCCAAGGCCGCCCTTTGCGGGTTTTCAACCTTGCGAGCTCAGTTTTTATATTTTCCAATTTTTTGTGCTCTAACTTTTGCCTAGGTCGCCCTTTCGGGTTTTCGGCCTAGCGAGCCTCTTAGGGGTAATATTTCTTCAACTTATCCATGTTGATCGTTGGGAGAACTCTAGGCCATCTAGGTCCATCAAAACCACAGCTCCACCTGACCAGATAGACTTGATGATGTAAGGGCCAGTCCAATTGGGTCTGAACTTGCCCCTAGGATCGTGGATGGGAGCTCGGTTGTCCTTGAGTACCAAATCTCCTTCCTTTAGATTCCTGGACTTTACTTTCTTGTTGAAAGCCCGGGCAATTCTGTGCTGATAACCTTGAACATGGTACAGTGCTTTCAGTCTTCTCTCATCAAAGAGCATGAGTTCCTCAAACCTGCTCTGCTGCCAATCTGCTTCGGCTATTTGACACTCAGCCAATACTAGCAATGACGGAACCTCAATCTCGATAGGTAGAACGGCCTCCATCCCATAAACCAATGAATACGGAGTCGCCCCAGTAGAAGTTCTGATTGAAGTTCGGTAGCCCCACAGAGCAAACAGCAGCTTATCTAGCCAATCCCGGTAGGTTTCCACCATCTTTTGCAGTATGCGCTTGATATTCTTGTTGGCAGCCTCAACCGCTCCATTGGTTTGCGGCCGGTATGTGGATGACTTATGAAAAGCCACGTTATATTTTTCCAACAAGTCAATCACTTCCTTCTTGAAATGGGAACCGTTATCTAAAATTATCTCGTTTGGACCCCATAGCGACAGATGATGTTGTTTCTGATAAACTTTGCAACGTACGACGCCTTCCGTACCGCATATGATTGGGCCTCAACCCACTTTGTAAAGTAATCTATCGCGACCAGGATGAACTCATGCCCATTTGACCCCTTCGGAGTGACAGCCCCGATCACATCGATTCCCCAAATTGAAAATGGCCATGGCGAAGTCATGTTGTACAGTTTTGACGGCGGGATGTTCATGCGATTGGCATGAATCTGACATTTGTGGCATCGCCGAACAAAGCCGATACAATCCTCCTCCATGGTGGACCAGTAGTAACCTTGTCTGAGGATCTTCCGTGCTAGCATTACTCCATTCATGTGCGCACCGCATTCCCCTCCATGGATGGCCTCCATTAGGCGCTTTGATTCTTCAACTTCCACACACAGCTTATGCATTCCCAGATGACCTCTCTTATACAGCTTACCCCCACAGATGATGAACTGAATGTCCATTCTTCTGATTGCCCTTTTATCCTTGGCATTTACCCCCGGCAGATATGCTTCTTTCTCCAAGAAATTCCAAATATCGTAATACCAGCGGTTTTCGTCCTGAACCTCATCTATAACCAGCAATCGACTCATAGGCTGGCGCAAATTTCTGGTCAATGATGACTGGACGCATCCGGACTCCGAACGGGATGTCTATCATGGAAGATAGAGTTGCTAAAGAGTCTGCGAACCTGTTGTTCTCTCTTAGTAGATGAGCAAAGTTTAGCTTCTCAAACTGAGGAATTAACGAGTCCAAGGCCTGGTGATACATCATCATCTTTTCTTCTTTGACTTTCCAGTCTCCTTTTGCTTGAGACACAACAAGGTTTGAGTCCCCGATGACATCCAACCGTCTTGCCCCTAGTTCCAGGGCTGCTTCTAGACCGGCAATGCATGCCTCATATTCTGCTTTGTTGTTCGAGACTTTGAATCGGAGTTTGAAGGCCAGAGGGATACGGGAATTGTCGGGTGCTATCAACAACACTCCTATCCCATACCCGTACTGATTTGACGCTCCGTCAAAGTACATCGTCCAAAATTCGTCGTCGATGTGCAAAATGGCTTCATCTGGGAATAAGTACTCAACTGCTTCACCCCCCTTCCACTGGATGATCGGCTAAGAATTCTGCTACTGCTCTTCCCTTGACTGACTTGCGCGTCACATATTTTAGATCGAATTCAGAGAGCAACAGCAACCAACGAGCTAGCCTACCCGTAAGTGCTGGTTTCTCAAAAAGATATTTGATGGGATCGAGTCGTGAAACCAACATTACAGAGTGAGCTAACAGATAGTGCCGCAGCTTCCTGGTAACCCATACCAAAGCTAAGCAATCCTTCTCCAACGGTGTGTCGCGACTCTCATACTCTAGCATCTTCTTGCTCAGCTAGTAGATGGCTCTCTCCACTTTGTCCTCTGATTCTTGCGCGAGCATACAACCCATTGTAGTCTCAGTCACTGAGAGGTACAATATCAATGGTTTCCCCGGCTCTGGTGGTGACAACACGGGCGGGTTCTGTAAATATTCCTTGATCTGTTCAAAAGCAGCTTGGCATCAGCCATCCCATTGGAATTTCTTTCCTTTCTTCAGGAGACCAAAAAGTGGTTCACAAGTCAAGGTTAATTTTGAGATAAACCGTCTTATGAATTGCACCTTACCCAGAAAGCCTCGCACCTCCTTTTCAGTCCTTGGTGGTGGCATTTCTAAGATGGCCTTGATTTTGGAAGGGTCGACTTCGATGCCCCTTTGTGTAATCAGATACCCCAGCATTTTTCCCGCTGTAACACCAAACGTACACTTCTAAGGATTCAGCCGCAACCGAAATTCTCTGATCCTTTGAAAAAACTTTTGCAAGGCGGTGTAGTGGCCCTCTCTTTCTTTGGACTTGACAATCATGTCGTCCACGTACACCTCAACCTCTTTGTGGATCATGTCATGTAATATTGTGGTCGCGGCCCATTGATAAGTAGCTCCAGCGTTCTTCAGCCCAAATGGCATCACTCTGTAGCAGTAGGTCCCCCACGGGGTGGTGAATGCAGTCTTTTCCCAGTCTTCGGGTGCCATTACAATCTGATTATAGCCTCAGAAGCCATCCATGAACGAAAGCAAAGCATGCCCCGCTGTGAAATCCACCAACTCATCAATATGCGGCAAGGGAAAGTCGTCCTTCGGACTGGCTCTGTTCAAATCCCTGAAATCCACGCATACTCGGATCCTGCTATCCTTCTTCGGCACTGGAACGATGTTGGCCAACCAAGTCGGGTATTCGGATACCAGCAGGAAACCTGCGTCGATTTGCTTGGTGACCTCTTCCTTAATCTTGAGAGCCCAATCCGGGCGGATCCTCCTGAGTTTCTGCTTAACGGGGTCGGGCCTCAGGGTCAAGAGGGATCCAATGCTGTACAATCTCAGGATCGATCCCAGGCATGTCTTCGTAGGACCACGCGAAAATATCTTTGAAATCTTTTAATAAAGCAACTAAGCGCTCGCGTTCCTCCGAAGACAACGTGGACCTGATCTGGACCAGCCGCGGGTCCTTCTCAGTACCAATGTTCACGGTAGTGATTTCATCAACTAAAGGTTTAACAAATCTTTCCTTCTCTTGTTCAATTAAGCGTTGCAAAACCGGAGGAACTTCGTCCTCGTCGTTTTTGTCAAAAATTTGAAAGTCTGAGTTAATGCAATAAATCAAGGGCATAGAAAAGTACTCAGAAACCACAGCTACTTGATTCTCATTAAGCACATCCAAATCGTCCGATTCCTCGGTTACAACAGACTCAAAAGAGAGAAAAAGACGACCTGGACAAGACTGTGGCATCCGGGTTATCATCCCCAGGATTACCAGACTCAAACTCAGTCGAGCTGGAACCTGATTCTGACTCATAAGACTCGGTGGAATCAGATTTCGGCTCACTACCTGACCCGGTGCTGCTGGACAAAAATCCCTCTTCATATTGCCAAATGAGAGAGGGTGCGATAGATGCATCCAAAATAGTTGCCAGTAGGCCCCGCAGCCGTTCCATTCCCGATCATGCATATTGAGAAGTTATCCCCCAAAGCACTCCTGGCCGATCGGAGGATCTGAGAGTAGACATGCCAGCGCTACCCCCCATTTCATTTTCAGCGTCCTCAGACTGCACTTTCTTGCTCTGCTCAGCCTCAGCCAATGGGTCCGTCTGCTCTTCGGCAACGTCATCCCCGGATAGTTGCAGGTCAAAAGAAGATCTCAAAACCTGGCACGCGCTTCTTCTTCGCGTTCAGCCACAGCTCTAGGAAGCCACAAAATGGAAAGTCCTCCCCCCTCCGGACAAAGCGTCCGTTTAGGGTACCCTGAATGGGCCTGTGCATTAGCTCAAAAGGCTTTCCAGCCTGCTTTGCTCTGGCTCTTCCAACCATTTCCTTTCCCTTCCGCATCCAATCCTCTTTGGTGGGCAGATAACCCAAGCCAAAGGTATGAGGGTTATGTGGCACTTCGGCCAATGCTGCGATGCCCTTCCGGCCGCTCCTTCCCAATCCCATCCTGGGGATGTGTTGTAGCTTGTTCATGAGGTATACAGATTGAGCACTAACATACACTCCCTCATTAACAGCCATGATATTCTGCACAACCCGAGCCTCAGCCAGAGTAAACCCTAATAAGAACACATCTTCCGTGCCGTGCTCAATTTCCAAGACTGGTGTAGACACTTCTGGCGGTGGATGGATTGACGAATTCCCGAAGACAATGGCCACCCCCTTCCCGTGAGGATACTTCAACATCTGATGTAAAGTGGAAGAGACTGCCTTCACTTAGTGCAACCACGGCCGCCCCAAGAGTAGATTGAAGGTTGCGGGAACGTCCAAGACATGGAATTCAATGTTGTGTTGTCCTGGACCAACCTGGGTCTGAATTTTGACAGTCCCCATCACCTCTCTGCTCGTGTTGTCATATGCTCTGATCACTTGAGTAGTCGGCACGAAGTCCGCGGGCTTCAACCCGATTGCATATGCCGTCCTTGACGGGCACACATTAATGGCGGATCCCGTGTCGACAAGAACCACTGGCACCCACTTGTCTCTACATTCCACAGAGATGTAGAGGCGTTTGTTATGATTTGTGCCCTCAGGCGGTAGTTCTTTTTCTGAAAAGGTTAATGTCGGGGAGCCTCCCCCCGGAAAGACCAATCCCACCAGCTGCTTCGGCGTGGTTTCTATAGAGAGTTTAGCTTTGTCCATAGCAGATAGGACAGCCTGTCTGTGTACTCGTGAAGCCATAAGCAGTCCCCAGATGGAGATGTCTGCTTGTATCTTTTTTAACTGCTTGAGCACAGCCTCTTCCTCAAGTTGTTTCTCCTTCTGCCTCACAGTTTCCTTATCCTTTCCAGATGCTTCTGGCTGGTCTAGGTGCGGGGGCTTGTAATACCGCCCGCTTCTTGTCATGTGATCAACCTCATCGAGATACCAGGTGTCGTCTGGTTGATTGCTTCCCCAATCGTCGTCTATGTGGGCAAGACATAAATCATCATCTTCCCACCACATTCTGTTGGCATTCAAAAGACACCTGTCTGGCTCTGGTATGATTGTACTCTCAGTACTTTCAACCCACATGCTCACAGCATCTTCTATCCTCGTGCCCACAGCACTTTCAATTCCTTCATGGGCTTTGGCTTTTCTAATTCTCTCAGAATCCCAAAACTTTTCTTGATCTACCTGCGTCAGTGCAGTCCGTTGTTCAGCTTTCCCTGCATTCTTAATGTCCCAGTTTCGAGCGAAATTCTTCGTACTGGTGCTCTCCGACAATGTACTCTGACTTTCGGCCCTTCCGGCCACCACTGATACCCTTGCCCCTGCCAGGCCCTGTTCTGGTTGGAACTCTACAACATCCGGTTGATCATCCAGCCATCCGGTAGCCTCTGTCGATTCCTCATACTCAAACCAGTTGACTGCTGCGTCCCCTGATTCTTGGTCATTGAAAAACTGGAGGTTGGCAAAGCCCTCTTCTACAGCCATCAAATCATCCGTTCCCGGCTCAAATCCGTCCCCCTAGATCACACATAGTTCTGCTCTCTCTGGCAATTCTACACTTGGCTCAAACGGCCCCACTGTCAGAATGTAATCACTCGGATCATAGGCTTCTCCGGCAAAATTCTCAGACTGCTCAAACCCTGACTCCATAGTTCCATCCTCCTCTGCGATCTCCCCTGTA
>JAXFYN010000844.1:0-89000 GCA_036172215.1 Camellia granthamiana | reverse complement strand
TCCCAAACCGGGAACCCGATTCGAGCCCCGTCTTCTCCCACAAGTCTCTCGTGCCTAGGAGGTCGTGTGTGCCAAGTTTCATGCTCAACAGACGCGGTTTGGTAATTTTGGGGCCTTAACTCTCCGAATTCAAGTTCCTTAAGCAACTAGTTTGCCTAAAGTGAAATTCGGCTCTAACTCCCAAACCGGGAACCCGATTCGAGCCCCGTCTTCTCCCACAAGTCTCTCGTGCCTAGGAGGTCGTGTGTGCCAAGTTCCGTGCTTAACCGACGCGGATTGTTAATTTTGGGGCCTTAACTCTCCGAATTCAAGTTTCTTAAGGAACTAGTTTGCCTAAACTGAAATCCGGCTCTAACTCCCAAACCGGGAACCCGATTCGAGCCCCGTCTTCTCCCACAAGTCTCTCGTGCCTAGGAGGTCGTGTGTGCCAAGTTTCGTGCTCAACCGACACGGTTTGGTAATTTTGGGACATTAACTCTCCGAATTCAAGTTCCTTAAGGAACTAGTTTGCCTAAAGTGAAATCCGGCTCTAACTCCCAAACCGGGAACCCGATTCGAGCCCCGTCTTCTCCCACAAGTCTCTCGTGCCTAGGAGGTCGTGTGTGCCAAGTTTCGTGCTCAACCGACGCGGTTTGGTAATTTTGGGACCTTAACTCTCCGAATTCAAGTTCCTTAAGGAACTAGTTTGCCTAAAGTGAAATCCGGCTCTAACTCCCAAACCGGGAACCCGATTCGAGCCCCGTCTTCTCCCACAAGTCTCTCGCGCCTAGGAGGTCGTGTGTGCCAAGTTTCGTGCTCAACCGATGCGGTTTGGTGATTTTAGGGCATTAACGCCTCAAATTCAAGTTTCTTAGGGAACTAGTTTGCCTAAATTGAAATCCGGCTCTAACTCCCAAACTGGGAACCCGATTCGAGCCCCGTCTTCTCCCATAAGTCTCTCGTGCCTAGGAGGTCGTGTGTGCCAAGTTTCGTGCTCAACCGACGCGGTTTGGTGATTTTGGGACATTAACTCCTCGAATTCAAGTTCCTTAAGGAACTAGTTTGCCTAAAGTGAAATCCGGCTCTAACTCCCAAACCGGGAACCCGATTCGAGCCCCGTCTTCTCCCATAAGTCTCTCGTGCCTAGGAGGTCGTGTGTGCCAAGTTTCGTGCTCAACCGACGCGGTTTGGTGATTTTGGGACATTAACTCCTCGAATTCAAGTTCCTTAAGGAACTAGTTTGCCTAAAGTGAAATCCGGCTCTAACTCCGAAACCGGGAACCCGATTCGAGCCCCGTCTTCTCCCACAAGTCTCTCGTGCCTAGGAGGTCGTGTGTGCCAAGTTTCGTGCTCAACCGACACGGTTTGGTGATTTTGGGACATTAACTCCTCGAATTCAAGTTCCTTCAGGAACTAGTTTGCCTTAAGTGAAATCCGGCTCTAACTCCCAAACCGGGAACCCAATTCGAGCCCCGTGTTCTCCCACAAAACTCTCGTGCCTAGGACGTCGTGTGTGCCAAGTTTCGTGCTAAACCGACGTCGTTTGGTGATTTTGGGGCATTAACGCCTCGAATTCAAGTTTCTTAAGGAACTAGTTTGCCTTAAGTGAAATCCGGCTCTAACTCCCAAACCAGGAACGCAATTCGAGCCCCGTCTTCTCCCACAAAACTCTCGTGCCTAGGAGGTCGTGTCTGCCAAGTTTCGTGCTAAACCGACGTCGTTTGGTGATTTTGGGGCATTAACGCCTCGAATTCAAGTTTCTTAAGGAACTAGTTTGCCTAAAGTGAAATCCGGCTCTAGCTCCAAAACTGGGAACCCGGTTCGAGCCCCGTCTTCTCTCACAAGTCCCTCGTGCCTAGGAGGTTGTATGTGCCAAGTTTCGTGCTCAACCGATGCGGTTTGGTGATTTAGGGGCGTCAACGCCTCGAATTCAAGTTTCTTAAGGAACTAGTTTGCCTAAAGTGAAATCCGGCTCTAACTCCCAAACTGGGAACCCGATTCGAGCCCCGTCTTCTCCCACAAGTCTCTCGTGCCTAGGAGGTCGTGTGTGCCAAGTTTCGTGCTCAACCGACGCGGTTTGGTAATTTTGGGGCCTTAACTCTCCGAATTCAAGTTCCTTAAGCAACTAGTTTGCCTAAAGTGAAATTCGGCTCTAACTCCCAAACCGGGAACCCGATTCGAACCCCGTCTTCTCCCACAAGTCTCTCGTGCCTAGGAGGTCGTGTGTGCCAAGTTTCGTGCTCAACCGACGTGGTTTGGTAATTTTGGGGCCTTAACTCTCCGAATTCAAGTTTCTTAAGGAACTAGTTTGCCTAAAGGGAAATCCGGCTCTAACTCCCAAACCGGGAACCCGATTCGAGCCCCGTCTTCTCCCACAAGTCTCTCGTGCCTAGGAGGTCGTGTGTGCCAAGTTTCGTGCTCAACCGATGCGGTTTGGTGATTTTGGGGCCTTAACACCACGAATTCAAGTTCCTTAAGGAACTAGTTTGCCTAAAGTGAAATCCGGCTCTAACTCCCAAACCGGGAACCCGATTCGAGCCCCGTCTTCTCCCACAAGTCTCTCGTGCCTAGGAGGTCGTGTGTGCCAAGTTTCGTGCTCAACCGACGCGGTTTGGTGATTTTGGGACATTAACTCCTCGAATTCAAGTTCCTTAAGGAACTAGTTTGCCTAAAGTGAAATCCGGCTCTAACTCCCAAACCGGGAACCCGATTCGAGCCCCGTCTTCTCTCAAAAGTCTCTCGTGCCTAGGAGGTCGTGTGTGCCAAGTTTCGTGCTCAACCGATGTGGTTTGGTGATTTTGGGTCATTAACTCCTCGAATTCAAGTTCCTTAAGGAACTAGTTTGCCTAAAGTGAAATCCGGCTCTAACTCCCAAACCGGGAACCCGATTCGAGCCCCGTCTTCTCCCACAAGTCTCTCGTGCCTAGGAGGTCGTGTGTGCCAAGTTTCGTGCTCAACCGATGCGGTTTGCTAATTTTGGGGCCTTAACTCTCCGAATACAAGTTTCTTAAGGAACTAGTTTGCCTAAAGTGAAATCCGGCTCTAACTCCCAAACCGGGAACCCGATTCGAGCCCCGTCTGCTCCCATAAGTCACTCGTGCCTAGGAGGTCGAGTGTGCCAAGTTTCGTGCTCAACCGACCCGGTTTGGTGATTTTGGGACATTAACTCCTCGAATTCAAGTTCCTTAAGGAACTAGTTTGCCTAAAGTGAAATCCGGCTCTAACTCCCAAACCGGGAACCCGATTCGAGCCCCGTCTTCTCCCACAAGTCTCTCGTGCCTAGGAGGTCGTGTGTGCCAAGTTTCGTGCTCAACCGACGCGGTTTGGTGATTTTGGGGCCTTAAGTCCACGAATTCAAGTTCCTTAAGGAACTAGTTTGCCTAAAGTGAAATCCGGCTCTAACTTCCAAACCGGGAACCCGATTCGCGCCCCGTCTGCTCTCACAAGTCTCTCGTGCCTAGGAGGTCGTGTGTGCAAAGTTTCGTGCTCAACCGACGCGGTTTGGTAATTTTGGGGCCTTAACTCTCCGAATTCAAGTTTCTTAAGGAACTAGTTTGCCTAAAGTGAAATCCGGCTCTAACTCCCAAACCGGGAACCCGATTCGAGCCCCGTCTTCTCCCATAAGTCTCTCGTGCCTAGGAGGTCGTGTGTGCCAAGTTTCGTGCTCAACCGACGCGGTTTGGTGATTTTGGGACATTAACTCCTCGAATTCAAGTTCCTTAAGGAACTAGTTTGCCTAAAGTGAAATCCGGCTCTAACTCCCAAACCGGGAACCCGATTCGAGCCCCGTCTTCTCCCACAAGTCTCTCGTGCCTAGGAGGTCGTGTGTGCCAAGTTTCGTGCTCAACCGATGCGGTTTGGTGATTTTGGGGCATTAACGCCTCAAATTGAAGTTTCTTAAGGAACTAGTTTGCCTAAAGTGAAATCCGGCTCTAACTCCCAAACCGGGAACCCGATTCGAGCCCCGTCTTCTCCCATAAGTCCCTCGTGCCTAGGAGGTCGTGTGTGCCAAGTTTCGTGCTCAACCGACGCGGTTTGGTGATTTTGGGGCCTTAACTCCACGATTTCAAGTTCCTTAAGGAACTAGTTTGCCTAAACTGAAATCCGGCTCTAACTCCCAAACCGGGAACCCGATACGCGCCCCGTCTTCTCTCACAAGTCTCTCGTGCCTAGGAGGTCGTGTGTGCCAAGTTTCGTGCTCAATCGACGCGGTTTGGTAATTTTGGGGCCTTAACTCTCCGAATTCAAGTTTCTTAAGGAACTAGTTTGCCTAAAGTGAAATCCGGCTCTAACTCCCAAACCGGGAACCCGATTCGAGCCCCGTTTCTCCCATAAGTCTCTCGTGCCTAGGAGGTCGTGTGTGCCAAGTTTCGTGCTCAACCGATGCGGTTTGGTGATTTTGGGACATTAACTCCTCGAATTCAAGTTCCTTAAGGAACTAGTTTGCCTAAAGTGAAATCCGGCTCTAACTCCCAAACCGGGAACCCGATTCGAGCCCCGTCTTCTCCCACAAGTCTCTCGTGCCTAGGAGGTCGTGTGTGCCAAGTTTGATGCTCAACCGACGCGGTTTGGTGATTTTGGGACATTAACTCCTCGAATTCAAGTTCCTTAAGGAACTAGTTTGCCTAAAGTGAAATCCGGCTCTAACTCCCAAACCGGGAACCCATTTCGAAACCCGTCTTCTACCACAAGTCTCTCGTGCCTAGGACGTCGTGTGTGCCAAGTTTCGTGCTAAACCGACGTCGTTTGGTGATTTTGGGGCATTAACGCCTCGAATTCAAGTTTCTTAAGGAACTAGTTTGCCTAAAGTGAAATTCGGCTCTAACTCCCAAACCGGGAACCCGATTCCAGCCCCGTCTTCTCTCAAAAGTCTCTCGTGCCTAGGAGGTCGTGTGTGCCAAGTTTCGTGCTCAACCGATGTGGTTTGGTGATTTTGGGGCATTAACGCCTCGAATTCAATTTTCTTAAGGAACTAGTTTGCCTAAAATGAAATCCGGCTCTAACTCCCAAACCGGGAAACCGATTCGAGCCCCGTCTTCTCCCACAAGTCTCTCGTGCCTAGGAGGTCGTGTGTGCCAAGTTTCGTGCTCAACCGACGCGGTTTGGTGATTTTGGGACATTAACTCCTCGAATTCAAGTTCCTTAAGGAACTAGTTTGCCTTAAGTGAAATCCGGCTCTAACTCCCAAACCGGGAACCCAATTCGAGCCCCGTCTTCTCCCACAAATCTCTCGTGCGTAGGAGGTCGTGTGTGCCAAGTTTCGTGCTAAACCGACGTCGTTTGGTGATTTTGGGGCATTAACGGTCGAATTCATGTTTCTTAAGGAACTAGTGTGCCTAAAGTGAAATCCGGCTCTAGCTCCAAAACCGGGAACCCGATTCGAGCCCCGTCTTCTCTCACAAGTCCCTCGTGCCTAGGAGGTCGTGTGTGCCAAGTTTCGTGCTCAACCGATGCGGTTTGGTGATTTAGGGGCGTTAACGCCTCGAATTCAAGTTTCTTAAGGAACTAGTTTGCCTAAAGTGAAATCCGGCTCTAACTCCCAAACCGGGAACCCGATTCGAGCCCCGTCTTCTCCCACAAGTCTCTCGTGCCTACGAGGTCGTGTGTGCCAAGTTTCGTGCTCAACCGACGCGGTTTGGTAATTTTGGGGCCTTAACTCTCCGAATTCAAGTTCCTTAAGCAACTAGTTTGCCTAAAGTGAAATTCGGCTCTAACTCCCAAACCGGGAACCCGATTCGAGCCCCGTCTTCTCCCACAAGTCTCTCGTGCCTAGGAGGTCGTGTGTGCCAAGTTTCGTGCTCAACCGACGCGGTTTGGTAATTTTGGGGCCTTAACTCTCCGAATTCAAGTTTCTTAAGGAACTAGTTTGCCTAAAGTGAAATCCGGCTCTAACTCCCAAACCGGGAACCCGATTCCAGCCCCGTCTTCTCCCACAAGTCTCTCGTGCCAAGGAGGTCGTGTGTGCCAAGTTTCGTGCTCAACCGACGCGGTCTGGTAATTTTGGGACCTTAACTCTCCGAATTCAAGTTCCTTAAGGAACTAGTTTGCCTAAAGTGAAATCCGGCTCTAACTCCCAAACCGGGAACCCGATTCGAGCCCCGTCTTCTCCCACAAGTCTCTCGTGCCTAGGAGGTCGTGTGTGCCAAGTTTCGTGCTCAACCGACGTGGTTTGGTAATTTTGGGACCTTAACTCTCCGAATTCAAGTTCCTTAAGGAACTAGTTTGCCTAAAGTGAAATCCGGCTCTAACTTCCAAACCGTCCGAACCGGGAACCTGATTCGAGCCCCGTCTTCTCCCACAAGTCTCTCGTGCCTAGGAGGTCGTGTGTGCCAAGTTTCGTGCTCAACCGACGTGGTTTGGTAATTTTGGGACCTTAACTCTCCGAATTCAAGTGCCTTAAGGAACTAGTTTGCCTAAAGTGAAATCCGGCTCTAACTCCCAAACCGGGAACCCGATTCGAGCCCCGTCTTCTCCCACAAGTCTCTCGTGCCTAGGAGGTCGTGTGTGCCAAGTTTCGGGCTCAACCGATGCGGTTTCGTGATTTTGGGGCATTAACGCCTCAAATTCAAGTTTCTTAAGGAACTAGTTTGCCTAAAGTGAAATCCGGCTCTAACTCCCAAACCGGGAACCCGATTCGAGCCCCGTCTTCTCCCACAAGTCTCTCGTGCCTAGGAGGTCGTGTGTGCCAAGTTTCGTGGTCAACCGATGCGGTTTGGTGATTTTGGGGCCTTAACACCACGAATTCAAGTTCCTTAAGGAACTAGTTTGCCTAAAGTGAAATCCGGCTCTAACTCCCAAACCGGGAACCCGATTCGAGCCCCGTCTTCTCCCACAAGTCTCTCGTGCCTAGGAGGTCGTGTGTGCCAAGTTTCGTGCTCAACCGACGCGGTTTGGTGATTTTGGGACATTAACTCCTCGAATTCAAGTTCCTTAAGGAACTAGTTTGCCTAAAGTGAAATCCGGCTCTAACTCCCAAACCGGGAACCCGATTCGAGCCCCGTCTTCTCTCAAAAGTCTCTCGTGCCTAGGAGGTCGTGTGTGCCAAGTTTCGTGCTCAACCGATGTGGTTTGGTGATTTTGGGTCATTAACTCCTCGAATTCAAGTTCCTTAAGGAACTAGTTTGCCTTAAGTGAAATCCGGCTCTAACTCCCAAACCGGGAACCCATTTCGAAACCCGTCTTCTACCACAAGTCTCTCGTGCCTAGGACGTCGTGTGTGCCAAGTTTCGTGCTAAACCGACGTCGTTTGGTGATTTTGGGGCATTAACGCCTCGAATTCAAGTTTCTTAAGGAACTAGTTTGCCTAAAGTGAAATTCGGCTCTAACTCCCAAACCGGGAACCCGATTCCAGCCCCGTCTTCTCTCAAAAGTCTCTCGTGCCTAGGAGGTCGTGTGTGCCAAGTTTCGTGCTCAACCGATGTGGTTTGGTGATTTTGGGGCATTAACGCCTCGAATTCAATTTTCTTAAGGAACTAGTTTGCCTAAAATGAAATCCGGCTCTAACTCCCAAACCGGGAAACCGATTCGAGCCCCGTCTTCTCCCACAAGTCTCTCGTGCCTAGGAGGTCGTGTGTGCCAAGTTTCGTGCTCAACCGACGCGGTTTGGTGATTTTGGGACATTAACTCCTCGAATTCAAGTTCCTTAAGGAACTAGTTTGCCTTAAGTGAAATCCGGCTCTAACTCCCAAACCGGGAACCCAATTCGAGCCCCGTCTTCTCCCACAAATCTCTCGTGCGTAGGAGGTCGTGTGTGCCAAGTTTCGTGCTAAACCGGCGTCGTTTGGTGATTTTGGGGCATTAACGGTCGAATTCATGTTTCTTAAGGAACTAGTGTGCCTGAAGTGAAATCCGGCTCTAGCTCCAAAACCGGGAACCCGATTCGAGCCCCGTCTTCTCTCACAAGTCCCTCGTGCCTAGGAGGTCGTGTGTGCCAAGTTTCGTGCTCAACCGATGCGGTTTGGTGATTTAGGGGCGTTAACGCCTCGAATTCAAGTTTCTTAAGGAACTAGTTTGCCTAAAGTGAAATCCGGCTCTAACTCCCAAACCGGGAACCCGATTCGAGCCCCGTCTTCTCCCACAAGTCTCTCGTGCCTACGAGGTCGTGTGTGCCAAGTTTCGTGCTCAACCGACGCGGTTTGGTAATTTTGGGGCCTTAACTCTCCGAATTCAAGTTCCTTAAGCAACTAGTTTGCCTAAAGTGAAATTCGACTCTAACTCCCAAACCGGGAACCCGATTCGAGCCCCGTCTTCTCCCACAAGTCTCTCGTGCCTAGGAGGTCGTGTGTGCCAAGTTTCGTGCTCAACCGACGCGGTTTGGTAATTTTGGGGCCTTAACTCTCCGAATTCAAGTTTCTTAAGGAACTAGTTTGCCTAAAGTGAAATCCGGCTCTAACTCCCAAACCGGGAACCCGATTCCAGCCCCGTCTTCTCCCACAAGTCTCTCGTGCCAAGGAGGTCGTGTGTGCCAAGTTTCGTGCTCAACCGACGCGGTCTGGTAATTTTGGGACCTTAACTCTCCGAATTCAAGTTCCTTAAGGAACTAGTTTGCCTAAAGTGAAATCCGGCTCTAACTCCCAAACCGGGAACCCGATTCGAGCCCCGTCTTCTCCCACAAGTCTCTCGTGCCTAGGAGGTCGTGTGTGCCAAGTTTCGTGCTCAACCGACGCGGTTTGGTAATTTTGGGACCTTAACTCTCCGAATTCAAGTTCCTTAAGGAACTAGTTTGCCTAAAGTGAAATCCGGCTCTAACTTCCAAACCGTCCGAACCGGGAACCTGATTCGAGCCCCGTCTTCTCCCACAAGTCTCTCGTGCCTAGGAGGTCGTGTGTGCCAAGTTTCGTGCTCAACCGACGTGGTTTGGTAATTTTGGGACCTTAACTCTCCGAATTCAAGTGCCTTAAGGAACTAGTTTGCCTAAAGTGAAATCCGGCTCTAACTCCCAAACCGGGAACCCGATTCGAGCCCCGTCTTCTCCCACAAGTCTCTCGTGCCTAGGAGGTCGTGTGTGCCAAGTTTCGGGCTCAACCGATGCGGTTTCGTGATTTTGGGGCATTAACGCCTCAAATTCAAGTTTCTTAAGGAACTAGTTTGCCTAAAGTGAAATCCGGCTCTAACTCCCAAACCGGGAACCCGATTCGAGCCCCGTCTTCTCCCACAAGTCTCTCGTGCCTAGGAGGTCGTGTGTGCCAAGTTTCGTGGTCAACCGATGCGGTTTGGTGATTTTGGGGCCTTAACACCACGAATTCAAGTTCCTTAAGGAACTAGTTTGCCTAAAGTGAAATCCGGCTCTAACTCCCAAACCGGGAACCCGATTCGAGCCCCGTCTTCTCCCACAAGTCTCTCGTGCCTAGGAGGTCGTGTGTGCCAAGTTTCGTGCTCAACCGACGCGGTTTGGTGATTTTGGGACATTAACTCCTCGAATTCAAGTTCCTTAAGGAACTAGTTTGCCTAAAGTGAAATCCGGCTCTAACTCCCAAACCGGGAACCCGATTCGAGCCCCGTCTTCTCTCAAAAGTCTCTCGTGCCTAGGAGGTCGTGTGTGCCAAGTTTCGTGCTCAACCGATGTGGTTTGGTGATTTTGGGTCATTAACTCCTCGAATTCAAGTTCCTTAAGGAACTAGTTTGCCTAAAGTGAAATCCGGCTCTAACTCCCAAACCGGGAACCCGATTCGAGCCCCGTCTTCTCCCACAAGTCTCTCGTGCCTAGGAGGTCGTGTGTGCCAAGTTTCGTGCTCAACCGATGCGGTTTGCTAATTTTGGGGCCTTAACTCTCCGAATTCAAGTTTCTTAAGGAACTAGTTTGCCTAAAGTGAAATCCGGCTCTAACTCCCAAACCGGGAACCCGATTCGAGCCCCGTCTGCTCCCATAAGTCTCTCGTGCCTAGGAGGTCGAGTGTGCCAAGTTTCGTGCTCAACCGATGCGGTTTGGTGATTTTGGGACATTAACTCCTCGAATTCAAGTTCCTTGAGGAACTAGTTTGCCTAAAGTGAAATCCGGCTCTAACTCCCAAACCGGGAACCCGATTCGAGCCCCGTCTTCTCCCACAAGTCTCTCGTGCCTAGGAGGTCGTGTGTGCCAAGTTTCGTGCTCAACCGACGCGGTTTGGTGATTTTGGGGCCTTAAGTCCACGAATTCAAGTTCCTTAAGGAACTAGTTTGCCTAAAGTGAAATCCGGCTCTAACTTCCAAACCGGGAACCCGATTCACGCCCCGTCTGCTCTCACAAGTCTCTCGTGCCTAGGAGGTCGTGCGTGCAAAGTTTCGTGCTCAACCGACGCGGTTTGGTAATTTTGGGGCCTTAACTCTCCGAATTCAAGTTTCTTAAGGAACTAGTTTGCCTAAAGTGAAATCCGGCTCTAACTCCCAAACCGGGAACCCGATTCGAGCCCCGTCTTCTCCCATAAGTCTCTCGTGCCTAGGAGGTCGTGTGTGCCAAGTTTCGTGCTCAACCGATGCGGTTTGGTGATTTTGGGACATTAACTCCTCGAATTCAAGTTCCTTAAGGAACTAGTTTGCCTAAAGTGAAATCCGGCTCTAACTCCCAAACCGGGAACCCGATTCGAGCCCCGTCTTCTCCCACAAGTCTCTCGTGCCTAGGAGGTCGTGTGTGCCAAGTTTCGTGCTCAACCGACGCGGTTTGGTGATTTTGGGACATTAACTCCTCGAATTCAAGTTCCCTAAGGAACTAGTTTGCCTAAAGTGAAATCCGGCTCTAACTCCCAAACCGGGAACCCATTTCGAAACCCGTCTTCTACCACAAGTCTCTCGTGCCTAGGACGTCGTGTGTGCGAAGTTTCGTGCTAAACCGACGTCGTTTGGTGATTTTGGGGCATTAACGCCTCGAATTCAAGTTTCTTAAGGAACTAGTTTGCCTAAAGTGAAATTCGGCTCTAACTCCCAAACCGGGAAACCGATTCGAGCCCCGTCTTCTCCCACAAGTCTCTCGTGCCTAGGAGGTCGTGTGTGCCAAGTTTCGTGCTCAACCGACGCGGTTTGGTGATTTTGGGACATTAACTCCTCGAATTCAAGTTCCTTAAGGAACTAGTTTGCCTTAAGTGAAATCCGGCTCTAACTCCCAAACCGGGAACCCAATTCGAGCCCCGTCTTCTCCCACAAATCTCTCGTGCGTAGGAGGTCGTGTGTGCCAAGTTTCGTGCTAAACCGACGTCGTTTGGTGATTTTGGGGCATTAACGGTCGAATTCATGTTTCTTAAGGAACTAGTGTGCCTAAAGTGAAATCCGGCTCTAGCTCCAAAACCGGGAACCCGATTCGAGCCCCGTCTTCTCTCACAAGTCCCTCGTGCCTAGGAGGTCGTGTGTGCCAAGTTTCGTGCTCAACCGATGCGGTTTGGTGATTTAGGGGCGTTAACGCCTCGAATTCAAGTTTCTTAAGGAACTAGTTTTGCCTAAAGTGAAATCCGGCTCTAACTCCCAAACCGGGAACCCGATTCGAGCCCCGTCTTCTCCCACAAGTCTCTCGTGCCTCCGAGGTCGTGTGTGCCAAGTTTCGTGCTCAACCGACGCGGTTTGGTAATTTTGGGGCCTTAACTCTCCGAATTCAAGTTCCTTAAGCAACTAGTTTGCCTAAAGTGAAATTCGGCTCTAACTCCCAAACCGGGAACCCGATTCGAGCCCCGTCTTCTCCCACAAGTCTCTCGTGCCTAGGAGGTCGTGTGTGCCAAGTTTCGTGCTCAACCGACGCGGTTTGGTAATTTTGGGGCCTTAACTCTCCGAATTCAAGTTTCTTAAGGAACTAGTTTGCCTAAAGTGAAATCCGGCTCTAACTCCCAAACCGGGAACCCGATTCCAGCCCCGTCTTCTCCCACAAGTCTCTCGTGCCAAGGAGGTCGTGTGTGCCAAGTTTCGTGCTCAACCGACGCGGTCTGGTAATTTTGGGACCTTAACTCTCCGAATTCAAGTTCCTTAAGGAACTAGTTTGCCTAAAGTGAAATCCGGCTCTAACTCCCAAACCGGGAACCCGATTCGAGCCCCGTCTTCTCCCACAAGTCTCTCGTGCCTAGGAGGTCGTGTGTGCCAAGTTTCGTGCTCAACCGACGCGGTTTGGTAATTTTGGGACCTTAACTCTCCGAATTCAAGTTCCTTAAGGAACTAGTTTGCCTAAATTGAAATCCGGCTCTAACTTCCAAACCGTCCGAACCGGGAACCTGATTCGAGCCCCGTCTTCTCCCACAAGTCTCTCGTGCCTAGGAGGTCGTGTGTGCCAAGTTTCGTGCTCAACCGACGCGGTTTGGTAATTTTGGGACGTTAAGTCTCCGAATTCAAGTGCCTTAAGGAACTAGTTTGCCTAAAGTGAAATCCGGCTCTAACTCCCAAACCGGGAACCCGATTCGAGCCCCGTCTTCTCCCACAAGTCTCTCGTGCCTAGGAGGTCGTGTGTGCCAAGTTTCGGGCTCAACCGATGCGGTTTCGTGATTTTGGGGCATTAACGCCTCAAATTCAAGTTTCTTAAGGAACTAGTTTGCCTAAAGTGAAATCCGGCTCTAACTCCCAAACAGGGAACCCGATTCGAGCCCCGTCTTCTCCCACAAGTCTCTCGTGCCTAGGAGGTCGTGTGTGCCAAGTTTCATGCTCAACCGATGCGGTTTGGTGATTTTGGGGCCTTAACTCCACGAATTCAAGTTCCTTAAGGAACTAGTTTGCCTAAAGTGAAATCCGGCTCTAACTCCCAAACCGGGAACCCGATTCGAGCCCCGTCTTCTCCCACAAGTCTCTCGTGCCTAGGAGGTCGTGTGTGCCAAGTTTCGTGGTCAACCGATGCGGTTTGGTGATTTTGGGGCATTAACGCCTCAAATTCAAGTTTCTTAAGGAACTAGTTTGCATAAAGTGAAATCCGGCTCTAACTCCCAAACCGGGAACCCGATTCGAGCCCCGTCTTCTCCCATAAGTCTCTCGTGCCTAGGAGGTCGTGTGTGCCAAGTTTCGTGCTCAACCGACGCGGTTTGGTATTTTGGGACATTAACTCCTCGAATTCAAGTTCCTTAAGGAACAAGTTTGCCTAAAGTGAAATCCGGCTCTAACTCCCAAACCGGGAACCCGATTCGAGCCCCGTCTTCTCCCACAAGTCTCTCGTGCCTAGGAGGTCGTGTGTGCCAAGTTTCGTGCTCAACCGACGCGGTTTGGTGATTTTGGGACATTAACTCCTCGAATTCAAGTTCCTTAAGGAACTAGTTTGCCTAAAGTGAAATCCGGCTCTAGCTCCCAAACCGGGAACCCGATTCGAGCTCCGTCTTCTCCCACAAGTCTCTCGTGCCTAGGAGGTCGTGTGTGCCAAGGTTCGTGCTCAACCGATGCGGTTTGGTAATTTTGGGGCCTTAACTCTACGAATTCAAGTTTCTTAAGGAACTAGTTTGCCTAAAGTGAAATCCGGCTCTAACTCCCAAACCGGGAACCCGATTCGAGCCCCGTCTGCTCCCACAAGTCTCTCGTGCCTAGGAGGTCGTGTGTGCCAAGTTTCGTGCTCAACCGACGCGGTTTGGTGATTTTGGGACATTAACTCCTCGAATTCAAGTTCCTTAAGGAACTAGTTTGCCTAAAGTGAAATCCGGCTCTAACTCCCAAACCGGGAAACCGATTCGAGCCCCGTCTTCTCCCACAAGTCTCTCGTGCCTAGGAGGTCGTGTGTGCCAAGTTTCGTGCTCAACCGACGCGGTTTGGTAATTTTGGGACCTTAACTCTCCGAATTCAAGTTCCTTAACGAACTAGTTTGCCTAAAGTGAAATCCGGCTCTAACTCCCAAACCGGGAACCCGATTCGAGCCCCGTCTTCTCCCACAAGTCTCTCGTGCCTAGGAGGTCGTGTGTGCCAAGTTTCGTGCTCCACCGACGCGGTTTGGTAATTTTGGGACCTTAACTCTCTGAATTCAAGTTCCTTAAGGAACTAGTTTGCCTAAAGTGAAATCCGGCTCTAACTCTCAAACCGGGAATCCGATTCGAGCCCGGTCTTCTCCCAGAAGTCTCTCGTGCCTAGGAGGTCGTGTGTGCCAAGTTTCGTGCTCAACCGATGCGGTTTGGTGATTTTGGGGCATTAACGCCTCAAATTCAAGTTTCTTAAGAAACTGGTTTGCCTAAAGTGAAATCCGGCTCTAACTCCCAAACCGGGAACCCGATTCGAGCCCCGTCTTCTCCCACAAGTCTCTCGTGCCTAGGAGGTCGTGTGTGCCATGTTTCGTGCTCAACCGATGCGGTTTGGTGATTTTGGGGCCTTAACTCCACGAATTCAAATTCCTTAAGGAACTAGTTTGCCTAAAGTGAAATCCGGCTCTAACTCCCAAACCGGGAACCCGATTCGCGCCCCGTCTTCTGTCACAAGTCTCTCGTGCCTAGGAGGTCGTGTGTGCCAAGTTTCGTGCTCAACCGACGCGGTTTGGTAATTTTGGGGCCTTAACTCTCCGAATTCAAGTTTCTTAAGAAACTAGTTTGCATAAAGTGAAATCCGGCTCTAACTCCCAAACCGGGAACCCGATTCGAGCCCCGTCTTCTCCCATAAGTCTCTCGTGCCTAGGAGGTCGTGTGTGCCAAGTTTCATGCTCAACCGACGCGGTTTTGTGATTTTGGGACATTAACTCCTCGAATTCAAGTTCCTTAAGGAACTAGTTTGCCTAAAGTGAAATCCGGCTCTAACTCCCAAACCGGGAACCTGATTCAAGCCCCGTCTTCTCCCACAAGTCTCTCGTGCCTAGGAGGTCGTGTGTGCCAAGTTTCATGCTCAACCGACGCGGTTTGGTGATTTTGGGACATTAACTCCTTGAATTCAAGTTCCTTAAGGAACTAGTTTGCCTAAAGTGAAATCCGGCTCTAGCTCCCAAACCGGGAACCCGATTCGAGCCTCGTTTTCTCCCACAAGTCTCTCGTGCCTAGGAGGTCGTGTGTGCCAAGTTTCGTGCTCAAGCGATGCGGTTTGGTAATTTTGGGGCCTTAACTCTCCGAATTCAAGTTTCTTAAGGAACTAGTTTGCCTAAAGTGAAATCCGGCTCTAACTCCCAAACCGGGAACCCGATTCGAGCGCCGTCTTCTCCCACAAGTCTCTCGTGCCTAGGAGGTCGTGTGTGCCAAGTTTCGTGCTCAACCGACGCGGTTTGGTGATTTTGGGACATTAACTCCTCGAATTCAAGTTCCTTAAGGAACTAGTTTGCCTAAAGTGAAATCCGGCTCTAACTCCCAAACCGGGAACCCGATTCGAGCCCCGTCTTCTCCCACAAGTCTCTCGTGCCTAGGAGGTCGTGTGTGCCAAGTTTCATGCTCAACCGACGCGGTTTTGTGATTTTGGGACATTAACTCCTCGAATTCAAGTTCCTTAAGGAACTAGTTTGCCTAAAGTGAAATCCGGCTCTAACTCCCAAACCGGGAACCCTATTCGAGCCCCGTCTTCTCCCACAAGTCTCTCGTGCTTAGGAGGTCGTGTGTGCCAAGTTTCGTGCTCAACCGACGCGGTTTGGTAATTTTGGGGCCTTAACTCTCCGAATTCAAGTTTCTTAAGGAACTAGTTTGCCTAAAGTGAAATCCGGCTCTAACTCCCAAACCGGGAACCCGATTCGAGCCCCGTCTGCTCCCGCTAGTCTCTCGTGCCTAGGAGGTGGTGTGTGCCAAGTTTCGTGCTCAACCGACGTGGTTTGGTAATTTTGGGGCCTTAACTCTCCGAATTCAAATTTCTTAAGGAACTAGTTTGCCTAAAGTGAAATCCGGCTCTAACTCCCAAATCGGGAACCCGATTCGAGCCCCGTCTTCTCCCACAAGTCTCTCATGCCTAGGAGGTCGTGTGTGCCAAGTTTCGTGCTCAACGGACGCGGTTTGGTGATTTTGGGACATTAACTCCTCGAATTCAAGTTCCTTAAGGAACTAATTTGCCTAAAGTGAAATCCTGCTCTAACTCCCAAACCGGGAACCCGATTCGAGCCCCGTCTTCTCCCACAAGTCTTTCGTGTCTAGGAGGTCGTGTGTGCCAAGTTTCGTGCTCAACTGACCCGGTTTGGTGATTTTGGGACATTAACTCCTCGAATTCAAGTTCCTTAAGGAACTAGTTTGCCTAAATTGAAATCCGGCTCTAACTCCCAAACCGGGAACCCGATTCGAGCCCCGTCTTCTCCCACAAGTCTCTTAACTTAGAATGTAAAGAATGCCAAGATAAATTTTAGCTTAGAATACAAAGATACATTTTATACCTGATCTTCTGGTGGTGGTGTATATGGATTCTCATCTTCTGCAGATTCCCTAAATGCCCGGTGGCCACTCGATGCATCAGGAACCTATGTTAGTCAATGTATAATGTGTTAATCATATTTGAATTTTATACATAATCTTGAGTGAAAATTGAACTATCAAACGATTTAATTTATATGGAACCTGTCTGTTGGGATCCACACTCACCCCCTGTGACACAAGGGCTATCATCTAAGCTCTCATCTGCTCTAAATGTGTAGAGAACTCTGCTTGTAGCTCCTCCCTCAACTCATCCCTTAGGTCAGCACGAACCTTCTGCGTGATCTGATCAATAGTCGATGGCTGGGGTGTTGACTGTGATGGCCCAGCACCATCTTTATACACCGCTCTCCGAGGCACAATTCTCCCGTATGTCCGACAATATCCATGTCCGTCATGACCTATCAACTCATGGAAAATGGCATTCCTAGCCTCCAAAGTCTGACCATCCTCAGGTAGCATAGAGAGTTGACGATTAAACTTATCCTGTATTGAATAAGACAGACAAGTATATGCCAAATTAAGATGGTTGACACAAAAAAAATAAACTTTAAATACAATCAAAGATGTTTGGAAACTACCAAGGTCTGGATAACCTCTGGGTCATCTACTCTACGTGTCATAAGCCAAACATTCATCTTATCAGTAGACTCCCCCTTACTGATCATCTACATTTTTTTTAGAAATATGAAAATTAGAATCCAAATAATTTGCAAATATACAATGTTTGTTTATATACAAAAATAAAACAATAAAATGTAAACCTCATGCCGTATCTGAGAGAAAGTAGTACGTCCTGTGGTATGAGCTATGCCGTGAGCTCGCCGATTTTTAGCGTTCCTACTTGCAATTTTCTATAACAGGTTCAACAAATGTAAGTATGTAAATATGATTTGTATGTTTAAATATCATAAATATAACGTAATTGTATACCTCAGCATCGGAAGTACGCCAATACTCCACAAGTTGTTCCCACTGGCTTGGCACAACGTTCATAGGAACATCATCCTTCAGATTAGGATCAGAACTTCTAGGCTTGAAATACTTAGCCTTAAGCTTGTTCTTGTGATCCTTCCATATGCTGTTGCAGTTTTTCATGCAGATTGGCTTGTACTCCTCTGGACATATATTCAAATTGTCCTATAAAACACAATTTCAAAGTTTAAGGCTAAGTATAACACAAATTTGGAATTCGAATTTGTGGACAAAAATATACTTTTACCTTCACATCCTTCCAGATAGCATCAACAATATCATCAGGCACATTGTTCCAGTCAAGAAAAGTAAGAGGAACAATGTTACCATTCCGCACAATAATGCCAAGTTGAGTAGTTAACTTGGCCACGTTATCCCCTATTGGGCAGTAATTTCCATCAAATTGTATGTCCAGCTTTTTTCCAGTACCCCACTCTTTAATGCCCTTGGCACAGCCTCTACCACGCCTAGTCGAGGTTGATGAAGAACTAACATGACCTGCGATATACAATAATAATAAACAATATGCAATGGTAATAAACAAATGTAAATTTAAATAATGTGAATACAAATCATATCAAATAAACCTGAGGTGGGCTGTGAAGAAGTCGAAGGGTCTGCAAAATACAATGAGAATAAACAAGTTATATATAATGAGCATAAATAAATGTATGTGTAAATAATTTTCATACAAATCAAAGCAAATTTATATACCTGTGGATGGCTCATAAGCTGATGATGATAGCTGCAGTGGTGCCACTGATGGTGGACGCACCGATGGTAGGCGTGGAGGCTGAGTACATGGTAGCTGCTGTGGTGCCACTGATGGTGGTCGATACGGTGGTAGTAATGGCCCCTCAGATGGTGGTGGCACTAATGGCCCCTCCGATGCTGGCCGATGTGATGCCTCCTCTGATGGTGGTGCTACTGATGTCCTGTTATGTAGCACATCGGACATCATGCGCCGGGGATTATCAGGCTTCCTCTTCCTTCCCATAATAATCTGCAAGCAATATAACATTAATTGACATTAGAAACATAGACAATGGTTTGTCATCAACTATAATATGACATTAATTGAACTAATACAATTACAAAGACAAAGTAACTTAAGAAATTGATGATTAACTACAACCTTGGCCTTAATTGAATTACTAATGTTGATTAAATATCAGCCTATTTGAACATCAACTGTTTCCCCTTCTGCGGCTTCCCTCACCCAACCAACTTCTTCATCACGAAGCATTATATTTTTTTCCAATTGTTGGCTCATGTATGGCTCGATTTGTGGATCAGTCGAACTCATATCAAATAAACCTCTTTGAGACATCTTCACCACGACTTGCCAGTCTGGTTGTAACGGGTCTGCAACATACCAAACTTGCTCTGCTTGGGACGCCAAGATGAAAGGTTCATTGGTAATTCGATCATCTCGGTACAACAAATGATTGAAGTTCACCAACGTGAAATTGAAGACATCTTCTTTCTTTCCGTGAATGTTGTCAATCCAATCACACTTAAACAACACATGTTTCTTCTCATTGGAATATCGAATCTCAACAATATCTGTCAATTGTCCATAATAGTACACAGACCCCAGACGAGGATTCTTGTCTTTTCGACTAGCATAACTTATGGTATTTGCCTTCAAAGCTACACCACAATTTTGTGTGGCTCGACGATCATCCATGGCCTTTACTCGATACCGAAACCCATTCAGTATATACCCGTTGAACCTCCTTGCCAGGTTATGAGGACCATTTGCCAATAGAATAATCTCTTTAGAAAATATGACATCAGTAGTCCTTCGCAAAGTTTGGACCTATTTAACACGAAAATGTAAAATTTAAAATGTAGATCGACTTAAGTAACTAGAATCTATAGAGTTAAATACATACATGTTCCTTGAACCAAATGTGAAAAGTTTCAAAATGTTCACGCCGAAGTTGATGATCGTCGACACGAGGCATTTTGAGCTTAAGTACTTCAAGGTGTTTGCTGTGTAGATTGAAATTTTAGCAATACAAAAAATTTAGTTGAAAATTCAAGAAAACATAATAAAATATTGAGTGAGTGACTTAACCTACTTTATGAATGGTTGAACCGCGCTTGTATTGAATAAGATGTACCGATGAGCTTGTACCCAAGAAGTATTATCAAGATAAAAGCTTGTGTTTTCACCAATAGCATGACCCAAATTATCATCACCACTGTAGTTCCTCACGGGTCGACTAGATTTGGTTTCCACATCATTGAGATATTGTGCACAAAAATTCATGCATTCTTCCATAAGATATCCTTTAGCAATTGATCCTTCAGGACGAGCTCTATTACGCACGTATTGCTTCAAAGTAAGAAGATACCTCTCAATTGGATACATCCATCGAAACTGAATCGCTCCACCCAATAAGGCTTCATCAGCTAGATGTATAGGCAAGTGCTCCATTATATCAAAAAAACTCGGAGGAAATATTTTCTCTAGATGACAAAGTGTTACAGCGATACGATCTTTAATATATTGCAAATCCGTCGCACGATTCACTTTCGAACACAATTGTCTAAAGAAATTGCTCAATTCAATCAAGGGTTCAATTACATTCTTCGGTAATGATCTGCGAATAGCCAATGGAATAAGTTGTTGCATCAGAATATGACTATCGTGGCTCTTAAGACCCCCAATGCTTCTATCATGTAAGCGCACACGACGTGATATATTGGATGAATACCCGTCGGGAACTCTTACTTCCTTCAACACTTTCAAGAACAAATCTTTCTCATCCTTGGTCATCGTGAATTGTGCTGGTGGTAAATAGGCTTTATTCGACCCTCTTAACTGCAAATGTAGGGGTTTTCTAATATTCATATCTTCTAAATCACGCCGAGCATTAACACCATCATTCGATTTTCCTGCAACCCCTAATATTGTCCATAACACATTGTCACAAACATTCTTCTCTATATGCATCACATCGAGGTTGTGTCTTATTAGATTGTGCTCCCAATATGGCAATTCATAAAAGATACTTTTTTTCTTCCAACTATGGGTGCGATTTCCAGCTTTCTCCTTCTCTACCTGTCTCCTATGCCTCTCCTTAAGGTCATCCCTCTTGTATTGGGTTAAAATACCCTCAGATTCTAATTGTAGCAACATCTCAGTTCCAGACAACAATTTTGGTTTGAGTCTGACTTCCCGACTACCATCAAATGATACTTTATCCTTCCGAAATTTATGGCCAGTAGGTAAAAATCTGCGATGACCCAAGTATGATTGTTTCCTACTATGCTTCAGTCAACACGATGTAGTTTCCTTATTGCAACAAGGACATGCATATTCGCCTTTAGTGCTCCATCCTGACAAGTTTGCGTATGCAGGAAAATCACTAATTGTCCACAGTAAAGCTGCATGCATTTGAAACATTTGATTTGTTGATGTATCAAATGTTGACACACCCTCATTCCATAGTTCTTTCAACTCCTCAATCAACGGTTGCATATACACATCAATCTTGTCACCAGGTCCTTTCGGCCCGTCAATAAGCACAGATAAAATTAGAAATGGTTGCTTCATGCACATCTATGGCGGCAAGTTGTATGGAATGAGCACAACAGGCCAAGTGCTATGAACTATGTTCATCGTCCTGAATGGGTTAAAACCATCAGATGCTAAGCCAAGCCTTACACTTCGGCAATCATTACTAAAGTCAATATGCCGACAGTCAAAATCTTTCCATGCAAGGGAGTTAGCAGGATGCCTAAAGACACCATCATCAGTTCGTTCATCTGCATGCCATCTCATGAACTTGTCCGTCTTGGATGACATAAACAACCTCTGCAACCTTGGCTTTAAAGGAAAATACCTCATCTGTTTTGCAGCTATTTGTTTGCCACCTTTGTTAGGACCATTTGAACCACCATCACCATTTGATTTCCATCTAGAACTGTTGCATATGACACATTTATCAAGATTGGCGTCCTCGTTTTGAAACAACATGCAACTGTTGGGACATGCATCCCACGTGTCATACGTGAAGCCCAAATCTGTTGTGACCTTTTGAGCTTTATAATATGAGTCCGGGAGTTTCACACCCAACGAAAACGCCTCATTCAATAACTCAAGCAACATGTCAACAGATTTATCTGTCCACTGATTAAGCACCTTCAAATGTAGAAGTCGAACAATGAATGACAAAGATGTGAACTTCTGACAACCCGGATACAATTCACTTTGTGCATCTTGAAGCAGTTTGAAATACTTTGCAGTCTCTGCATTTGGATCGAGCTGGGGTTCAGATGTATGGGGATCAGGCCCCTGTGGTTCATCACCCTCAACACTTGTACCGGCATGTGGATTTCCCATAGCCCCTTGTATCATTCCAATCATATCATCCCCAATGTCTAAATTAGCTAATGTTTCATTCTTTCGATTACCATGCAGAGATACGTAAGATTTCCCATGATTAATCCAATGTTTGTATTTTTTTAAAAAACCATTCAAAATCAGATGCTCCCGTACACCCTCTCGTACAAAATAGTATCGATTCTCACACTTCCTACACGGACAACTGATCATCTCACCTTCAACCCTATTGGTGTAGGCAAACACAAGGAATTCATCAATCCCATTAATGTATTCGCTGGACATCCTATTTGGCAAATCAATCCAACTCTTATCCATCATCTGTACACATCCACAAAAATATCTCATCAAAGTAACTCTAAATATAATACCTTTAACTCAAACCTATTCAAAAAAATACTCAAAACTCATCTATTTAAGTTTGTCTAAAAAATACTCAAAACTCATCTATGCTCTTTAACTCAAACTCATCTATGTCCCCGAGACACATGTTTGCCAGGATATGTATGCAAATATATTTGTAATAAGGAAGATTAAACAAAGTTAGTTTGAAAAACAAAGTTAATGAATTTTCAAATTTTTACTTTGGTTATTTTCAAATTTTTACTTTGATAAAATTAGAAATGGTCCTAAGTTCATATATTAACTTATTACTTTGGTTATTTTAGTATACTATTAACCAAGGTATGAGTTTATGAAATATGTTAAACTATACCAATTCACACTATTGATAGTATATTCCCAAAAGATATGGGTATACTAATATCAAGGATTGATAATTGGACTAGAGTCAATTAATAGTCATTTTACCATTAGTAGTTGATAATATACTGATTATCATTCTATATTAATATCAAATCTATAAAAGAGGGTATATAATTATAGTCTAGTTGGCATTGATTTAGTTAAGCATTACTCATTCAACGATGATTAGCACAATGATAACCATATTATTATAGTTTAAATGAGCTAAGTAGTTTGTACTTATCAATTAATCTACTCTAAAGTGACTAAGTCTATAATATGTTTATAAACTAATGAGATAAAATTATCAGACTAGAATAACATATTTCATAACCATTATTTATATTATATTTATTCGGGACTAACAAGTATGTTCATTGTACTATTAGCAAAAATGATATAATTATTAAATTAACCACAGTAATATGTTATGCTACTAAATTATTACGGATATAACCAAGTTAGAATATAGTGTAGGTGAAATAGGTTTAACCTATGAATTAACATGTTAGATAGTAATTAACATTGGTTACATAATATAAGAAAAAGAAATAGTGTATTATGACCATATTTGATATCTATTAAGAAATAGTATCATATTATTTAATATCATTGGAAATAATATGATATCCATAACCATTATATGATATCAATAACCATATCATATAAGTCAGATTATCCTAATTAACCATATATTATTAACCATAATTATTCTAATAGTATCATTATTGGTATATTATATATTAATCTATATATAGATTACAATACACCTATCCTTAGTATGATAAATAAACTAATATTTTAACCATTAGATGATATTAGTGACCATACTATATGATTAATCTATCATAATAGGGTTTATCCATTATTCGCTCATATTACCTAATAATTATTGGTAGATAATTGGTTGGAACTAGTGAATAATAGTCAATATAATGGTTATATTCACCATATATGAATTTTATCAACTAATACCCACTTTTATAGTATAGTTGGACATCACTATTACTAGTTTAATTATGATAATATACTTCAGTAATTTTACTAATATATGTTCCTAAATAAAATAAATAGTTTGAATATGTAATTGAAAAAGCTCCTCTATGCTTGTTAATTCACTAATATTAAATGTTTATTACTTTTTTTAAATGTTTATAGGTTATCCACCCATGATCATATCCCATGTGTAACTAATATACCAAGGAGACCATATTATTGATGGTAAATGATAATATCATTGGTCACTAGTTCACATATATAGTCCAATGGTATACTTAATTGATTATTCTCTATGATAGTATTGCCTACTATTAAGTTATTATTATGATTATCCATTCGTTATTAATCTGTCATATGATAATTAGTATACTATACGGGGTAATTACCATATATATTTTTCATACATATTTTTCATACATGTTAAAGTTTTTCATACATATTTTTCATATATAATGAAACTTTTTGGACAGCATACATACATATATATGAAAAATAATTTATATTCATGTATATATATATCTTTTTTTGAACAGCTAATACATACATACATACATATATATATACATAGAGAGAGAGAGAGAGAGAGAGAGAGCATACCTGAGGTAGCTGTTAGGGGTGTCCACGGTTCGGTTTGGACGGTTTGCGGTTCGGTTTGGACCCGCCCGCATCTATGCGGTTTGGGAAAAAATCAACCCGCAACCGCCCGCAATGCGGTTTGCGGTTTGTGCGGATAGGGTTTGCGGTTCTGCGGGCGGTTGCGGGCGGTTTGCGGTTTGAAATTTTTTTCCAAAAAATTATTTTTAAACCTTTTTTTTCTCCCATTTTGTCAATCTTTATTTTGGACCTTTTTTTCTCATATTTTCTAAAATGCTCTAACATTAATAATTAATGAACTAAAACTTATAAAAAACATATAAAATAAAAAACACAACAAATTTAATTCGTAACCTAAACAAATCATTCAAAATCTACATTCTATCATTAACTTGCATTCATCATATCCTACATTCATCATTCATAATCCAAATAAGAAAATCCTACATTAAAAATTCAACATTCATCATTCCTAACCTCCAAAAAAAAAAAAAAAAGAGTAATTCTTCATTAACTTACATTCATCCAAAATGCAAAAAAAAATAAAAATTCATTAAGTTACATTCATCCAAAACCAAAACGCAATTAAAAAAAAAAATTTGTTGTCAAACTTAAACTTCATTCAGTACAAACCCATGAAATAAAATAAAAATACTTCTAAGATATCAAACTTCATCTTCATGAATCACATCCAATTCAACTTTCGCAAATTCCAATTCTAATTCCATGCATTTGGTTGATGAACCCTACACAAATAAATTGAAAAAATATAAACTTTAATCTTCAATTATAGATAGTAAGAAATGAAAAAATAAACAAATGTCTATATATTGCATCTCAATATAGTAAGAAAATGTGTTGATATGAAAAAATTACCAATGAGCAAATGGATATTAGACATCAATTATAGCATCAACATTATAGGTTGAAGTTGAAGATGAGCTTGACTCAAAAGTACCTAATTAGAAGTCAAGAAGAGAAGATTATTAAAACTTACATTAGAAAATGAATAATAATACAAATTAAAATAAAGATAAATAAATTCTCATTTACCCGAGTCATATTGCTCAAATTCTTCCACATCATCCATCGCCTTTCGAAGAGAAATTGGAAGGTTGCTTCGAAGCCAATTTTGAGTACATACAAGAGCTTCAACCATAGAAGGCGAGAGTGAACTACGAAATGGGTCAAGAATACGCCCTCCCGTACTAAAAGCCGACTCCGATGCAACGGTAGAAATAGGCATGGCCAACACATCCCTAGCAAGTTGTGATAACACCCTATATTTGGTTGCATTCAACTTCCAATAATCCAAAATCTCAAATGTTTGATTCTTTGCAAAATGTTCAACCTCGGATAAATATTGTTCCAATTCCGACTTAGATCCACTAGTGCATCGCCCCTCCATATAAGAATTAAATTGGGAGTCAACTAAAGAATAGGGATCATCATCATCATCATCTTCCACCATATTCACAACTTCACTCACACTTGGAAGTTTCTCATTTGAAGGATAGAGTGTGACATAATGGCTATACAAACGACTCAAGCAACTCTTAACCTTATCTACCATCTCTTCCACCTTCCTATTATCTCCAAGAAATAAATTGGAAAAACAAAACTCCAAGTATGTCATTTTTTTGGTAGGATCAAGAACCACCGCAACATACAACAACAAATTGATTTTGCTTCCATCCCCCCAATACTTGCTAAACTTTAGCTTCATAGTCTTTGCCATTGTGCTCAAAGTATCATCCTCCTCCAAAATTAAGTGGTTAATTTTGCTTTCAATAACAAACATCTCTTTGTAAAAAGCATTGGAAGTAACAAAGAGAGACCCCGAAAATTTCTTGGTTGCAACATAAAATAATTTTAGAAACCTCAAAAAAATTCTACACTTTTTCCAATCCAACTCATTCGGACTTCTTCTTATGCCACCATCAACATCATTGAAATAAGGTTCAAAGTTGGAATCCACAAACTTCAATCGGTTAAAAGCCTTCTCATACTTTTCGGCGGCCTCTAACATCAAATAGGTAGAGTTCCACCTAGTTGGTACATCTAGGCATACAAGAGCTTTTGAATCAAGTTTGAGTGTGGCCGCACACTTCTTAAAAACATCATGCCTTTGAGGAGAAGACCTCACATATCTCACCGCAAGTCTAATGTTGGCAATAGAATCATCCATTTCTTTCAACCCATCACTCACAACGAGATTAAGAATATGTGCACAACAACGCATATGAATAAACTCATGTTGCAAAATAGTCCCCTTCCAATCTTTGGTTATCGTTTTCAAATATTGAATGGTAAGATTATTTGAACTAGCATTATCAACTGTTAAGGTGAATATGCTATCAATGTTCCACTCAATCAAACACGACTCAATTTTTCGACCCAATGTTTCTCCTTTGTGATCCTCAACTTGTTGAAAATTTATGATTCTTTTTTGAAGTTTCCAGTTATCATCAATGAAATGAGCAGTCAAACACATGTAACACAAATTCTGAATAGATGTCCAAGTGTCCGTAGTAAAGCAAATTCTACGACCCTTCATGGCCTTCTTTAACTTATCCCTTTCATTCTTGAATATATTGAGCACTTCTCTAGATATGGTTTGACGAGAGGGAATTGGTGTGAATTTGGGTTGCATGACATTACAAAATCTTCTAAACCCAACACCCTCCACAAATCTAAATGGCAACTCATCAATGACCACCATCTCCGCAAGAGCCCTTTTACAAGTATCAAAATTAAATATTGTTGCTACAACCTCAACACCCTCTTCATTTTGCTTCGGTTTAAGATTTAGTGTTTGTTGACCATCTGTATCCCTATTTGGATATTCTTTACAATTGGGTGTATGACTCCTCAAATTACTAGTCCCATGAGTTCTAGAGTCAGCCATATACTCTTTCTTACAATATTTACATACGGCTCTACGCTTCCCATCGGTCCCTACAACCTTGTCAAAATGATCCCAAACTGTGGATGGTGCTCTCCCCCCCTCCACTCTCACTCTTTCTCTTTGGGGGTCTAGGAGGCTTATGTTCAAGTTCAGGTTCGGGTTCGACTAAGAGAGGATTCATTTGAGAATTAAAGGATTCCGGAGGTACAAGATTGATTGCGGGAGATTGAATACTATCCTCCATTTAAACTGGATTACAAAAATACAATCACAAAATCAATTTTACAGACATTAAATAAACAAATAGAACAAACAGATTAGAAGTGTTTATTTAATTCACATGACAAATAGTACAAACTCCAAATTGTGATGAATATATATATTTATCTATCTCTTTATATATGTATGCAATGCTACATCTTAGAACAGCTCTGTTTTTGGCTCTAATTTCTATACTAGTAACATGCATATGATGTTATAGATGGTAATTTTTCATTCTAGTATATGAACAAGATGGAGGTAATTGATGCACTAGTGATTGTGTTGGGCGCTCTAATGATTAAATCACTGCAGGAAGCAAGATATCTTGGACGATTCTTAGTATAGGGCTCATAATATTCAGTAGTTAGTTTCCACGTACATTTCCCATTAGATTCTGGAGTACTTATACCTTATGTTTGTTAGAGAATTTTTGTAAAAATAATTTTATGTTCAATTCTTTGTTGTTACAAATCACATGTGGGGTAAGCATAACAGCTATAAATTATAATATTTATACTCAATATTATAACATGATATTATGCCAAAATGTAATGATTTAAATGTAACTTTAAATTCTGTAACATTTTGTATTTATTAGTATTTAAATTCCATTTATATTAAACTTCTCTACGTATTCCTGTGATGTTCTGAGAAGTTAGAGACACAAAAAGAAATTTATTTGACAAAAATTTACACCAAAATAACTCTTTTAATTTTCAAAAATTATATCTTCCCTCAAAAAAAGGGAAACTTTCACAGGAGCTACATGAAAAAATAACAAATTACACGTTTCTTCAATTTGCAACTCGCTTAGATCTTCATGAATGCAATGAAAATTTGAAGATTTTGGCAGAATCAGAATCAATGAAAAATCTTGTTTCCCAATGATAAGAATGGTACAGGTAGATGAGACGACTAACAATTAATCCAAATAAAAATTTCAGAAGTTCGCAATTTGCAAGACAAGAAATGCAATCTGCAAATCTTCTGTACGTTAACATCTAAAAAATCCTTTTAGGAATAACTAGTTGAAAACCTGATAGCATGTCAAGCCTTAATCATATAATTGCACAAAACATGACATATATGAGACAGAAGAGCAACACCCAAAAATAAAATATAATGTGTGCCAAATCTAAATCAACACAGATCAGATTTTTTTTTACAAATCTAAATCAACACAGATCAGATTTTTTTTTACATTTTTACAAATCTAAATCGACCCAACTATACCAACTCTGAAGCAGATCAGATCAGATCTTTGCTGAATATCAACACAGATCAGATTTTTACAAGATAAGCAGAGATGGAATCGGTGTTTCGCTGAGAGAGAGAGAGAGAGAGAGAGAGAGAGAGAGAGAGAGAGACGGAGACAGAGACTTACCTGAGAGTTGCCAAAGGTCGATCGGTGCTTCGCTGAGAGAGAGAGATGGAATCGGTCGCTTCGCTGAGAGAGAGAGAGAGATGGAAGAACAAGAGTGAGAGAGTGGGATGAGAAGAGAACTGTGAGAAGATGTTTTGAGAGATGCTTACCTCAGATGATAAGAGTGATCAGTGGTTGCTTTGCTGAGAGAGATAGATGCCTGAGATGATGAGTGTGATCGCCGATCGATGGTCGCTTCTCGCGGAGACAGAGATGGAAGAGAAGAACAACGGCGGTCGGTGTGAGAGAGTGAAATGAAATAAGAGAGATGTTTTGTTTTGAGAGATTAGGTTAGGGTTTGTTTAATTAAACGGTCCAGATTTGTTTGGGCCAAAAAAATATCTAGATGGACGGCCCAGCTTTTTCTATAAAAAAAAAAAAAAAAAAAAATTATATAATGCGGGCGGGTTGTGTCGGGTGCGGGTAAAACCCGCAACCCGCCCGCAACCCGAAATTCTCCCATATTTCAAACCGCACCCTACCCTAATGTATTTGCGAAACCGCCCATATACGTGCGGTTCGGATCGGTTCGGGCGGGTTGTGCGGGTCGGATGACCCTATGGACACCCCTAGTAGCTGTTGCCGTCGAAGCACCACCGCTAGCCCTTTCGCCGTTCGTCGTCGCCGCACCACCGCTAGCCCTTCGCCGTTCGTCGCCCGTCGCTGGTTTGGGGATTTAGGGATTTCGTGCTTCAAAACAATTTTAGGGATTTGGGGATCGAACTGAGCGGCAAGATGAAAGGGAAGAGGGGGGAAACTTGGTTTTTACTTTTTGCGACGGGAAGGTTTACACCGTCTCAAATGGTACAAAATTATCCATAAATGACGCCGTTTTCATAAACCTTTTTTCGCGACGGACAAAACGCCGTTGCAAATGGTCGAGTATTTGCGACAGCAAGCTTTTGCCGTCTCAAACATGTTTTTTTTCCCAACGGTTCAACACGCCGTCGCTAATAGTTCCTCCTTTTAATACCCGACCGTGCAGTTTTATTACCGACGGTTAAACGCCGTCGCTAAAGCTCTTTTTTGCGACGGTTAATTTTGCCGTCGCAAAAAACCATTTTTGGCGACGGGAATCGCGCCGTCGCGAATACTTCCGTGTTTTTTGCCCTCTTTTCTTGTAGTGATTCTACACTCGAGCGGTTCTTTCTGAGCTTGAGCAGGCTCAGCTCGAGCGACCTTTCTTGCGTTCGAGCGTTGGTCTGTTGCCTGCAAACTACGCTCGAGCGGTTCTTTCTTGCACTCGAGCGGGCTCAGCTCGAGCGTCGTTTATTGCGCACAAACGAAACAACTTATTGTGTCTGACTCTCAAGCGGACTGTGCGTATATCAGTTCGTAACAAGCACTTTTTACATAACTTTTTCATCTCTTTCTCTCTCTAAAACATTTCAAAACCCTAGATCTTGAGCTTCTCTCTCTAAAACTCACATTCTCTCTATATTTTCACCTAGATCTAGTGGTTTCTCTACTCTACTCCCTTCGATAAAAAGGTAGAGCGTCTCAAGGGCTACATTTCTATCCGAGTGGAGTTGTGTTTAAGCATCTTTGAAGTTTTCTCTTTGCTTTGCTCGACTTCTAGCTTTGAGGTAGGAACTTTTTACACTCTCCTATGATTTTTAACTTAGTTATTTATTGTTGTGTAAATAATGTTGGGATTTGGAGAATTTTAGACAAACCTAGGATTTTGGTTTAAAATCTAAAGGGGTTTTCAAATCAAGGTATTGAAAATGGTTATGTATATAGATATGAGGTTGAGTTGTGTTAAACTTGTTGATTTTAACACATGGGTTGGATTTGGGAGAGAAAGAAGCTTTATCCTAAAATAAAAAATGTTTCAAATAATTATTTTGTATAAATAATGAAATTGGTATTGGGAATATGAAATTAGATGAATATTTATATAAATCGTAAAGTCGGATGTGTATTATCTCTCACCTATGAAAATTTGGATAATTTATCTATTTTGGAGATTGTATATCTGTTTAGAAATATTTGTTTTGGGCTATCGGTAAAGGATTGCCATAATTGTTGTAGAAATTGCATGAGTATTAGGTGAATTGAAACTAATCTCTTAACTGTTGTCATTGAATATGACTGTGTTTTAATACATTGTATATGTATGATATTTATGAGAAGAAAGGGGATGTACTCCATGTTTGGGAGAAGAAAGGTGATGAACTCCATTGAATTAAGTTGGCCGGTGTGTCCCGGGTGAAAGTTCCGAAAACTACGCGTATACATGGATGCTAATTTTTTAGGACAAAATTTCTTTAAAATGGCAAATTGAAGTGTTTGTGTAATGGTTGTATTGATTAGAGAACCACTGAGTTGTAGCCTCAATTGTGTTGTCTAGATAACAATGAATTTGACTCATGGATTGAGGTGAAATGAATTGACTTGAAATGAATTAAGATAAAATGGATTGAGATATAAAACTTGGCATATTATGAACTTGTAAAATATGAATGACTTTACCATAAGCACTGTATATGTACATCACACTTATATCTTTATTAAGATTCATATATTGTGTTAGATTGTTTCTACTGGGTTTTGGCTCACCCTACTTGAAAAAAAAAAAAATCATTTTCAGGTACTGGTGATATGCCTCTGCCAAGGACTTCGCTTGGGAGGACTGTGGAGCTGAAGGCTCAATTTCTGTTTATTTTGTATTTACTTTCGAGCCTAGGACTTTATTTGTATTGAGCTTATGACTCATTTTGTTATAACCAAGCACAGTCTTAGAAAGATGTAAGCCTTTAGGGCATATGAATATTTATATAACTTTCATTCTTTATTACGTCTTGTAACACATGCTGTAGATTCAGGATGAACGATTTATGAATGTATATCGTATTTGTCACATTTTGTATATTAACTCTGATTAATGAAAGCTTCTTATTGTACCTATATCACTTTGTAGTGGTGTTTGGAGTTAGATTATTGTAATTGTTTTGGGGGCGTTATATAGTGAAACAATTATTTGGAATATTACTATATAAAATTGATAACGTTGCTAGTTTTTAAAATTAGAAAACACTGATAATATTCTTAGTTTTACTAAATAAGACTTATTGGCTTAAAAAATTTAGATATGACCTAAGTTACTATGACATTTATAAATAGGACATTTACGTAATTAACTCATTTTTATTATACAACTAACAAATTACTGATGAAAAATGATTTGACTACTATGTAAATTAAAATTTCAAGAAAACTAATGTAATTATATAAAAATGTAAGACTAATAGTAGCTTTTTCAAACTTAAAATAAAGTGAGTGTAAAAAAAAAAGGGGAAGGGAGGAGAGAGAGAGAGAGAGAGAGAGAGAGAGAGAGAGAGAGAGAATTGCAAAAAAAATTGTCTTTCCACAAAATAATTGCAATGACATGAAAGCATAAACAATTTATGAATTAGATTGTGCAACTAAATCTTATACTTCTATCTCTTTGCAATTATTTTGAGTTCATACCATTTTTGTTGCAATTGCCCCCCTCTCAAAAAATGGACAATTACTAAAAAATAAAATAAAATAAAATTGTTATGGTTTTGAGCCTTGTAACAAATTAAACCTTGAATTTTTAATTTAATCAATTTAAATGCTAATCTTTTGATTTATTAAGTAAAATCGATAGAAAATGAATAATTTAGTCAGTAAACTCAATATATATATAATGTCTAAAATATCATTTTTTATTGAGTTTAATGGCTAAAATACTATTTTTTCTATTGATTTTGCTTAATAAAAATAGACAAATAATTTAAATCGAAAATAAATAAAATTTACAGTTTAAAATTAAAAAAATTAAAAATTTCCTAACTCCCTTTTCTCTCTTGCAATTCCCACTCCCAATTCAAATCTCTCAACCTCACCACACCATTCCTTCATGGGTCCTCATCAACCACCCTCTCTCTCTCTCTCTCTCTCTCTCTCTCTCTCTCTCTCTCTCTCTCTCTCTCTCTCTCTCCAATCCGAGCCATGAAATCAATTCAGGCTGTTTCATGTACACCACCAACGAAAAAATCGTTGCCGTCAAAGTCCCCGAGAACAAGTACAAAGTCGAAAACTATGTTCAACTGGAGAAGAGCTGAACCATTAGCAAAACAAAGACTTTCATCACCGTTCCGATCACCTAAAAGCATTTTCTGAAGAATCCCAAGGAGTCTCAACAAATTTAGAGTGAGCTAGCTCTCTTTTTCTATTTGTGAATTTGAATTTTCTTCCATGGATTATAATTTTATGCTTTCAATAATTTGTTGGTAGTTTTGGTGATGGATATGGTTTGTATTGGAGTTTTATTATGTAGTTAGAGAACAGGTTTGATTAGGTTGAGCCCTTTGAGGTGATTTTTAACCATGAATACTGTAAAGGGGTCAATTTGAGCTCATTAAAATTAATCAGGCCCAATCGAAAAGTTCAAGATTAGTGGGCTTGGATTTATCGCCATCAAAAGGGGCGGGTCGCTCTAAGCCTCGAGATGGTTCGGAGCCACGAACCTGGAGACTTACTTGAGCCTGGACTCGAAAGGGCATTAAGCAAGCCTAAAGATCCGAGACATTTCGGCTTTGAACAGATTCGATCGCAATCTAGAAGCTGTTCCATTGATAAGTCCCAGAACATTTGCGGACTTGGAGCATTCTGGGATCAATCCATCAAAAACACGAGTGAGGTTAGAGCTCGGACAAAGGGCTTGACTCCCGAGGACAGTGGGTGGAAATGAATTCATTCGTTAGTTAATTCAGCCTATTCTCAGGTCGAGGTGACATGATCTCGGGGGGTCCATGAGACTCAGCAATATTAGCAGCATGGGGTCCTTTAGGACTACCCCGACCCTTTTGGGATGGTTGGGGAGCATTGGTTTGGTGTAGCTAAAAAAAAGGGTTCATTGAAGGATTAATCTCATCTTCGGGATTGATCTCATCTTCGGGACTTTTCTCATCCTCAGAGAGATCATCTTCTCGGACAAAGTAGTTAGAGAGAATATTCTCTCATGTGCCTTGCACATGGGACTCCACCACTTGAGTCGCCTATAAATAGAGCACTCTTCATAGCTTTAAGGAGGAAGATTTTTTAGAGAGAGAAAAAGAGCCTTTGGAGTTCTCATCTTCCTTTCTTAAGAGTGAATGTGGGATTTATGAGAGTATGCCATGATTATCTCTCTTTAGCTACTTTGCATTCTTCTTCACCCAACCTTTTTTTCCCATCATCTCTTCTCTGTGTGAGCTTCCAATTGTGGCCATTAAAGAATCTTAGCCTTACCACTCATTTCTAGGACATTCGAAATTCCCGGCGAGCCCTCAAAGATTCTGACAACTCTTCCAGTGGTCTTCGATATTTCCGACGATGCTCTCGGACCCTCACTTACAAATACAAGTCTCTCAATGATTGTAGTGGTTGAATTAGACACCCATTGTGCTTGTGGGAAATTTTGTTGTTAAACTACAATCTAAATGTTTGTGAATTTGCCCCTGAGAAAAAATTGGGTAATTAATATTAATTAGTGCAACAAATCTCACACCTTTCATGCATTAGATACTATGTTACCAAGAACGTGGATCGTTCTTGTATTTGGAACAGGAATGTAATACGCCACATTCTCTAAATTATGGTACAATAGTGGTAAGCTTATATAGTTTATATTATAAGAATTTAAGTTACTTTAGGTTAGAAAAAAAAAATTTAACGATTAGATATCCAATAAAATGTGGGTTTTTCTCCAATCTAATCATATGGCAACACATTTTTATGAATATTATGACTCATTTTTTTTGTTTTGTCATGTTAAAATTTCATTCATCTTAGATTTTAGTTCATTATATTTGGATTTTTTATTCCTAAGGAAACCTTAAGGAAATATTTTGGAACAAACTTTTGGGATTGCATTGGATCATCAAATTTATCGTTTTAGAAAAAATATATATATATACCATGCTTCAAAACGTGTGATCCAAAATGTAAGTCCCGAGGACTGGATATCATTAAGTAAATTTGATCATTTTAGTATTACTCTAATTAAGTCCTTGTCTTACCCTTGGCATTGAGCTTACAGTCCATTTGTTTTAGGTTATAGGGGTTGGGATTAGATTAGAATGGATGTGAGATTTACTAATATTGTGTTTGTTTGCAAAATGAGGAAGAGGATTCACAATACGTTGATACTATGATAGGCCTCCATGGATGGAATTAATAGTCTCCCATGGGAGATGGTATTAGGAAAAAAAAAAAAAAAAACCAAAAACCCTTAGGTTTAGAATGGGACTTACTATTTTTCCCTCTATTATGGTTACCTAATTTACTTACTCTACTTGATTAGTATGGTCTTTTCCCTATCATTTTTTAATTATTCCACCATATTTTACTCCACCATAAAAAGAATTTACTATAAAATAATTTTTAATATAAAAATATAATAGTATAATAATATTTATACCCAAAAAAAAATTATATTAAAAAAATAAAATAGTACCCAAAAAAATAACTTTATGAAATATAATTTTAATATTTATAAAATATATTTTTTAATATTAAAATATGTAATGCATTTATTAGTTGGTATAAGCCCAAATTTGATAGTAATGTAACAAGAGTATTTTTGAAATTTTATATGGTTAATCTTACTCTTATCTCTCAAAACAAACAGGAACTATTGCTAGTCTACTGATTATCAAATAAACACAATTTTTCTTAGTTTCCTCACTAGCAGTTCCCTTACTAATAATCCTCTCACTAACAATCTCACCCAACCTACCTCTGAAAACAAACAGGCCCTTAAGTTCTTGTCTTACAATATATAGGTCTGATGTAAAGTACCATAGCATTAAATAAATTTGATCATTTTAGGCCTATTTTGATAATTAGGAAAAACAAAAATTTAGTTTATTGGCTTATTGGCTTATGTGGATCATATCACCTCTTTATTTTTTTACATATTTTTTTTTATAAAAAAAAGTCAAAAAAAAATTAAAAAATTGTCTTTTTCCTACTTCCCAAAATAGTATTATATTTTGGAAAGATGGTTATAATCAGTTTTTTTGTGAAAAGCTGCTTATGAGCAGCTTATAAGCAGTTTTTTTGTGAGAGAGGAAATGGGTTATAATCTGGGAAGTGGATTATAACCCACTTCCCAAAATAGGCCTAAGTCCTTGTCTTACCCTAGGCATTGAGCTCAATTTAGGCTAGATATCATTAAGTAAATTTGGTCATTTTACCCTAGGCATAGAGCTTAATTTAGGCATCATTAGGAGTTTTCTAGAATGGTTCCTCATATCAACCTATTCATCGAGATCAATGTGACATTTGATTTGTCTAGTAATTGTGAAACCTTCACGCATAGGGTTAGTTTGGAAAGTGATTTTTTAGTAGTTTTTTTATTTTATTTTTTGATTAAAATATGAGGTGAAAGTATACAAAGTGTTTAGGAATGTCCCTTTAGGTTTTTTTTTTATTTTAAATTTTTTTTTATTTTTATTTTTTTATTTAACGAAAAATCACATAAAAAGTAGAGAAAAAGAAAAGGAATCTTTGATTTTTTTTTTATATGACTTTTTGATTTTTTAAATTTTTTGACTTTTTAGAGGCCTTTTGATTTTTTGATTAAAACATTACCTTCCCAAATGCAGCCATATTTTAGTGGATATCTAACAAACACATACACTTTTAAAGGTAATGTGTTGTGTGGGATACTGTGTTGTATATTGACATAACATGATACTCATTGGACACTTCTCAACCTTTATCAAACATATCTCCAAATATATTTCAATATTTTTAAAAAAATTCTAGACTCGAACACGCTTTAACACTTGGAGAACACATGTACATCGCTTAGACACACATGAAATACACTACAAATTTGAATACAATAACTTAAAATCAAATGATAACTATATACAAATTTGAATACAATAACTTGAAATCAAAAGATACCTATTTTAGAGTTTAGAAACTAGTGTTAAATGATATTTCATTATTATTTTAGAATTAAATAGCATTATATGTATACGTGATGTATAATACGTGTTTATTCTTAAATATGACGTATAAATATACATAACCATTTGTTTTGTGTCCTTCATGTGTTGTATCTTGCAATTTTTTTTACAAATTTATATGTCGACGTGTCCTTTATCATGTTCATATCGTTTCATGTGTATACTTCTTAGGTGGATATTAAAGGGCAAAAAATAATGGTATAAAAAGTCAATGATGGTAGAAAGACAAAATTTATGTTATTCATCCAAAACTAGGCTATGTCCGATATAGTCGCTATGATTGTTTACTATGAAGAAGAATGAGAGTTACAATATAGGAAAAGAGTTCAATTGTTATAGCATATATAAGGTCACAAGTTATAAGTGTGAGAGAAAACAAAAGTACCAAAGTTGGATTTGGGAACACATGAATATGAATATGTATAGCTAGGGTCACAAGTTGCAAGAGTTAGAAAATACCATAGTATCAAAGTTGGATTTGGAAACACATCAATATATATAGCTAAAATCACAAATTACAAATGTGAGAAAATATCAAAGCTCCAAAGTTGGATCTGGGAACCCATGACTCGATGTACAATACTAATCAGGTGCCACACTACCTAACAGTTTGAAGGTGCCAACAATCTTGGTAAAATTTCTTGATAATCTAATCACAGTTTTGATGTAATCTCGCCTACATCCTGGATAGAAGAAAAGCAGGGAAGAAGAACAAAGCAATGTGCATGTTGTTGCAATAATTATATAATTAGGACCTAGTTTTGCCTACCTTATTTAATTTCCTGTAATTAGGGTGTAATTGGCTGTGAATGAGTTTACCATATGTAGTCTATTACCATATGGTTGTATATATATACCTTGTTGATGAATGGAATAAAATAAGAAACTCTTCTTGTTTTTCATGGTATCAAAGCTGCACAAATTTTTTCACCATAGTTGTTGTTCTTTGTATTCATCATGAGCGAGAAGGAAGTTGAATCCTCTATATCAAAAACAGTCCCTGTTTTTGTTCAATCTGAAGGGCTTTTTAACACTGGAATCTTTCTTATCGAATCAAACTATGATATTTAGTCCCAATTGATGGAGATGCATATTGCCGAGAGGGAGAAACTCTTCTATATTCATGGCAAAACCAAGCCACCCGCAGAATTTGAAGTTGGGTATGAAAAATGGTACGTGGAAAATCAAAAGGTAAAGAAATGGTTGTTGATATCCATGACCCCAGAAATCATGAAGCGTTATTTACGCATACTTACTGCTCGTGAAATTTGGAGTGCCCTATCAAAGGCCTTTTATGATGGTAGCGATAAACTGCAAGTATTTTCCTTGAATCAAAAGGCCTTTAAGGCCAAACAAGGTGGAAAATCTCTCTTTGTAGATTATGGAGGGTTGTGCCAAAATTTTTCGTGAATTGGGTCATCATGATAAAGTGGTCATGGAGCACACTGAGGATATTGCAACGTATAAGAAATCTATTCAACGGCAAAAGGTACACATATTCCTCGCCAGATTGGATGCTGAATTTGAACAGGTTCGTGGAGAGGTTCTTTGCAAGAAACCTGTCCCAGATTTGGAAGAATGCTATGTATTGGTGTGACGTGAGGCCATATGTCATGCAACCTTGAATGGAGAATCAGAAAAATTGAAGAACTCTGTTATGTTGGCTCGTAATCGCCCAAGTTCAAAACCACAGGATCGATTCTGTTCCCAATAGACTCAGCAGGAACACCCATATAAGCAATCTCAGGATCAATCTCGTTCACATGATCGATCCCAAAATACCAGCAAGCCATCCTACAAATGTACTCATTGTGACCAAACAAGTCACACCAAAAATCATTACTACGAACTCGTCGGATATCCAAAATGGTGGGATCACAACCGTGATTCAAAGAAGAGGAGTTCTGGTAGGAACTCTACTGCTGCTCTTGCTGATGGTACGACAGATGGAGATGGTGAAGTTGCCGAACAAGCCTCTGCATTGGTAGCAATAGCAGGTAACAATAGTGGTAAGGCATTAAATATTTTTGCACCTGTTTTGAATAATACATGAATAATTGATTAAGGGGCCACGGACCATATGACATTTGATTCTAAACAAGTCCCATCCTTAAAACCATCTCCCAAAAAATATGTGTCCGCTACTAATGGTACCTCAACTTTGGTTATTAGAGAGGGTGTTGTGTCTCTTACAGATGACATAAACTTGGACTCTATTCTAATTGTCCCATCCTTGGATTATAATTTATTGTCGGTTGCTCAAATAACCTTGGCTTTACATTGCATTATAATTTTTTGGCCTGATTTTTGTATGTTTAAGGACATCCAAACGAGACAAACGATTGGTTGTGGTGTTAGGCGAGAAAGGCTGTGGATTTGGTGTCGAAGAGTTCCGACAAGCTACATAAGGCCTTGATAGTGGATAGTTCTGAGGGGAAGATGGAAAATTTTAAAATTTGGCTATGGCATCACCATCTAGGACATGCTTCATTTGGTTATCTACATAAATTATTTCCTAATTTATTTTCAAAAGTTGATGTTTCTAGATTTCATTGTGATGTTTGTGCACTTGTGAAAAGTCATCATGTCTCTTTTAAATCAACTCTGAATAAAAGTTCAGTTCCTTTTATACTTATTCATTCTGATGTCTAGGGTCCATCTCCGGTTACTACCTTGGGTGGATCACGTTGGTTTATCACATTCATTGATGATTGTACCAGGATGACCAGGGTATGCATAATGAAGTTCAAAAGTGAAGTGAATTCTTTGTTTCTCAAATTTCATACAATGCTTCACACTCAATACAAAGCGCAGGTTCAGGTTCTTCATAGTGATAATGGCGGAGAATATATGAAGTCTGAACTTCAACACTATTTGACTGCACAGGGCACTGTTCATCAAACCACGTGTCCTACTCCACCACAACAAAATGGGGTGACAGAAAGGAAGAATAGACACTTACTGGAAGTTGTCTGTGCTTTCCTCATTGACTCTCACACGCTTGTATCATATTGGGGTGATGCTCTTGCCTTAGCTGTATACCTCATTAATCGTGTCCCCTTCAACACTATCAAGTTTCAAGCACCATTTCAAGCTCTCCAAGATGTTACCAACACTCCCATCATTCCTAATCTATAATCTCGTGTTTTCGGGTGTGTGGCGTTTGTACATCTTCATAAACATCAATGGAGTAAATTGGAGCCTAGAGCATTACGTTGTGTTTTTTTAGGATATGCATCACATCCAAAAGGATATTGTTATTATCATCCTCCCACGAGGGCCATGCATATTACACTAGATGTTGTTTTTCATAAAGATTAGATGTATTTCTCGTCTAAGTCTGCACTTCAGGGGGAGTTCCACCAGGAGGAAGTTCAAACTCAGGCTTATGATTATGAAGTTTTGCACTATGATTATAGTGAAATATCTGCACCTGTGGACCCGAATGAACCTATGGACCAGATTATGAACAACTTGGATTTAAGTGCAAATGAACATTCACACAGCCCTGAGAATGGGTTGGATACAAGTTATGAGGAAAATTCGCATGATATTGAAACAGAACCACTGTCTGAATCCCTCTCACTGCAACCTGACACACCTAACCAATCGCTCGTTGAGGATGCTCTTGAGTCAATACTGAACTCTCCCAGAAGGCATAATCCTCCTCATAGTAATAGAGGTATGCCTAAACCTATGTATGAACCTGATCTTACTAGCAAGACTAAGTATCCCATGAGTCATTATGTGTCAAACCATCGCTTGTCTGAATCAAATAAGTCATTTGTGAATCAATCATCTATTGTATCTATTCCTAACAATGTACGGAAAGCTTTAGCCAACCCAAGGTGGAAAGCAACGATGAATAAAGAAATGAAGTCCTTGCAGAAGAACAAAACTTAGGAACTTGTTGATCTTCCATTAGGGAAGAAGCCAGTTGGGTGTCGATGGGTCTATACCGTAAAGAACAAAGGAGATGGTACCATCGAACTATTCAAGGCTCGACTGGTGGCGAAGGAGTATACTCAAACATGTGAGATTGACTACTGTGAGATTGACTACATAGAGACTTTTGCACCTGTGGCTAAAATCAATACTATTCGAGTTCTATTGTCTTTAGCTGTGAATCTGAATTGGCCATTACAAATATCTAATGTGAAGAATGCCTTCCTGCATGGTGACTTGACAGAAGAAATCTATATAGATTTCCCATTTGGATGCCTTCTACCAGGATTGGGAAAACATCAAAGAAAGGTGTGTAATTCGAAGAAGTCGTTATATGGATTAAAACAATCTCCGAGAGTCTAGTTTGGAAGATTTACAAAGTCTATGAGGTACTTTGGATACAGACAGAGCAACGCATATCATACTTTGTTTTTGAAACAACAGCAAGGTAAGATTGCTACACTTATTGTATATATGGATGCTATGGTGGTTATAGGAAATGATCATGAAGAAAGAAAGGCGCTACAGAGTTACTTATCCAAAGAATTTGAAATGAAAGATCTTGGTTCATTGAAATATTTTCTTGGGATAGAAGTATCTCGATCTGTTAAAGGAATTTTCCTGTCTAAGAGAAAGTATATCTGTCACGACCCAAACCCGCTCCTATAGATTTAGCGTTGTAACCGGAAACAATTAGACTTGTAATTTCTGGAAATACTCTTCAGATCCTGGAAGACGCTCTTGATCCTCAGCTAGCCACCTACAAAGACAAACACTCCAGTCGGGGGTGCCGGGGTTAGCACTCCGACGGGCAAGTCAGTTCCTATATTCAAGAAAGCTTCTTTACTAAGTTTAGTGAAGTGATTCTTACATACCTTTCTAAATCTGAAGCCATTGTATTTATACTCATTCTCTGGACCTCGGGTCCAGAGCCCACTTTTTACTTATTATCCTTTTGTTTATTCCAACATACATCTCCCCGTCTATTCGACGATCTCAATGTATTCGATATCTTAGTTGATTAGTACGGAGCCGAAAAGTCTCTGACTTCTGGGATATGTCCCTTCCGACTCTTCTATTTATTCGGCTCCCACAATTGCCCCCTAAGCATTCTCCCAACGTCTGTTGGCTGGAGTGCTTGGTTTCGAATTTTGAATACCCAACCAAAATTTTGCCTTTTGGTTGTCGTACCTACTTCCCGCCTCTTCGTACATACCTATTCATTTCGTTTTTAAAGATTGGCGTCCCTTCGGATTCGCATTCCATGATACTGGTTGCTGGGTTGCCTTTTGGATCGTTCTTGCAATTTTGTCTCCTCCAATATCTTCTTTACCCTCTGTAAGTTTTCCACTTCTTTGCTTCGAGAACTATTCCCATTTTATTCTTTGGCATATCTGTGTCAACTGTAGAGTATGGCGAAACATTTGAAAGACCTCCTCTCATCAGATCGAATTGCTGGTTTTAGACGTCATTTCTCTATTCCTGATGACGTCCGTCTGTCACTTTTGGCAGACGGCACCCTTGACATGGAAAGGGAGGACGAAACCACAATCGTCTTTCCTCTCTTGTCAATCGCAGAGGGTGGAGTCCGCTTCCCTCCACACCCATTTCTAAGGGCTGTGCTTCGCCATTGGGATTTAATCCCTTCTCAACCTAACGTGAATTTCTTTAGAATTATAATGGGGATTGTAGCGTTGAATCGTCGCCTTGGAATTAACCTTGGCATTCCGGTTATCCGGCACTGCTATGCCTTGGCTAAGTCCTCCGATCGGCAAGGGCGTTATTTTCTTAGAGCTAAGGACACCGACCATCAACTAATCACTATGCTTTCCAGCTTTGGGAAACGAGTTGATGATGTTATGGTCGTTGTCCAGGGTAACTGGGAATTTGGCGAAGGAGAGGATCGTGTTGACCCTATTCCTAGACGGAGGGGCGAGCCAGGTCGCCGAGTATCTCCTTGTTTTTGTCATGTGTTCATTTTTATTGTAAAACCTAGTCCATTGAAATCTTACGGCTTCGTCTCGTGCAAGGAGGGGTTTGAAAAAGGTACTATCTTCAACCCACGACGCCGTTCTTTCAGATATTAGGGTTGTTCTCAGGTATTTCGGCCGTCGAAGTCTTCAGAAACAGGGGAGGGCGGCTCACATTATGCTTTGTTACGAGCCGACATACACAACCTTCTCGGCGGTGGAAAACATACCGATTCCGAAGGGTGAAGATTCCCTTACTGCTCTTATTCTGTCTGACTTCAAAAACTTGAGGCAGGTAGGCTTTGAAGGGTCCGATTCGGAGCGAAATGAGGTAGCTGATATCGCCGAATCAGATCAATTCGAGACCGAGTCTGAGGAGGTATTGGGTCCCGCCGATCCTCCATTTATATCGGGACCAGGGGATCTTCCTTCTGCCGACGTTTTTCAACGCTTAGAGGATCTTCCCGTCATAGACTTCGCGGATATGGCCGGATTGAGTTTGACAAAGCTTGCCAAAAAGGCGAATGCGGAGAGGTTAGCCGCACGGCGAAGAGCGGAGGGCCTTTCGTCTGAAATACCGCCCACCACCGAATCTCGACTCCCCCTCCCTGTTGCCGAATCAGAGTCCGTGGGGGTCAGAATGTCGAATCTCTGTTGGTCGGGGAAGTCAGCCAAAAAGTTGAGGAAAAGGCAGAGATGCTCTGCTGACCTCAAGGCCAGTTCAGACGAACAAGGTGGTAAGCGTCCTCGATTGGAGGGATCTAATGAGGTTGTTCCTTTTGTCATTCGTCCAATGGTAAAGGACATGTCGGTTCCCTCTAACGCTTCGGCGCTTAAAGATCCAGAAGTCGTATTCGGTGTGGCTGCGTCCGTGTCGTTGCCGTCTGATATGGAGGCTTTCCGGGTGGAACCAGATCTGAATGCGACAGCACTAACCGCGCAATCGACACTTCTGGTACGTATTCTGACTTTTCTTCACTTTATCCAAGTACTGTTGAGGTTATGTTTTTGGGTTCTTCCTTTGCAAACCGTCGAAAGAATAGCCGACATGGGACGTCGACATCTCGACGCCGTCAAATAGATTGACCGCTTACGAAAGCAAGTAAAGGGCCAGAGGAAGAGGGCCAAGGATGCAGTTTTGAGAGCGAACAAGGAAGCTTCTCAGGCCGAGGTCGAAGTAGAAAAGGCTCGCATTGCAGATCAGTCCCGAGCGGACGCCGAGAAGAAGGCGGACGCGAGCGAAGCGGCGCTGAGATTGTCCCAGAAGGTGGTTGCCAGCCTAGAGGCTGAGTTGGCTGACAAAGTATTCGAAGCCGGGAAAGATGCTGGGCTCGCCGAATATGTGGGCCAGGTCCCACGGTTCGAAAACAGGGGGTTCAAACATGGCTGGCACAAAGCCCTTGCTGCAGCTGGAGTTTCACTGACTATGCCAGTGCCGTATGAGCAAGTGGATGTCGAGCCGTTGGAGACTGATTCCGAAGGCTGAGCTGGGCAATTTGACTTAGGATTTCACAAATGTATTAGGATTTCACAGATGTATTGTTACAATTGTTTTGTCAGACATTTTTGTGCGGGCTTATAGCTTATTTATTTTGCATATATAAAATGTCATGAGTTGTGCTCGATTTTGCTGATGAAGAATGATATTACTTAATTTTGAGCTCGGACGATCAGACTAAGGAATCTGCCCTTGCCTTAGCCAGGGCGTGGGCTCGCGAAGCCGAATGAGCCGATGGCTTTGAATCGTGGGCTGGCTCAGGCATAAGTTACTCGGTGATCTCTTGAAAAGATAGCCAGCTAGATTAATGGATCTGCCCTTGCCTTAGCCAGGGCGCGAGCGAGGAACCGAATGAGCCGATGGCTTTGAATCGAGGGCTGGCTGAGGCATAAATGACTCGACGTTATCATTTGAAAATATAGCCGGCTAGATCAATGAATCCGCCCTTGCCCCAGCGATCTTAGGTTAACCGGCGATAGCGCTTGAAATATAGCCGACTAGATTAATGAATCTGCCCTTGCCTTAGCCAGGGCGCAAGCGAGGAACCGAATGAGCCGATGGCTCTGAATCGAGGGCTGGCTGAGGCATAAATGACTCGACGTTATCATTTGAAAATATAGCCGGCTAGATCAATGAATCCGCCCTTGCCCCAGCGATCTTAGGTTAACCGGCGATAGCGCTTGAAATATAGCCGACTAGATTAATGAATCTGCCCTTGCCTTAGCCAGGGCGCGAGCCTGAGGAACCGAATGAGCCGATGGCTCTGAATCGTGGGCTGGTTGAGGGGCATACGACGTTTGGCGCTCAGTCTTTCTGACGTTTTCTTGGGGGAGCTGCATGTACCCCAGAATAAATGGGCGAGTTCATGCCAACTTGACTCATTTCTATTCAGGCTTGATCCAAACCTGGCAGGGGCCAACACTGGCTGGGTTTAGCGGTCAAAATGAATCGCAGAAGCGAGCCTATTCACACGGGAAGAAGGGCATCCGTGGATCGGGAAAAAGAGCGGCCCCCTAGTCGTCGAAGCAGATCACCCCGAAAGGACGGACAACGGGGAGATTCCCCGCGCCCACGACCGCAAGTTGAGCCTGATGGGGCGCCACGACCGTTGAGTTTTGCGGTTCTCGCGAAGAATAGACCAATGACGGAGGTGGATTCTATAATTAAAGACCCATATGTAGCAGTCGAGTTCGCTCGGCAGATTTTTCCGCCGGAGGTCCAACAGTCGATGGTCGGACGTCGAGATTTCGAAGTATTTCGGGATGGCATACATGGGGCTGTCAAGGGACTGTATAGCGCTTATGAAGTCGGGATGCGTCTGCGCGAAGCCCGACGCGAGAGTGAGAAAAACAACGAAAGGAATCGTAGTCTGGAGGCTCGCGCGAAAAAGGCTGAGAGTGAGCTTCGGGAGCTGAAGAGTGTTCGAGCGGCCGAGTCGGTGGTGGACAGTCAAGTGAAAAGCATGGGGGAGAGGGCGAACCGAGAGGCCTCGGGTTATGAGAGAGGATATCGGGACGGCTTGAAGGCCGGGATCAAGAAGACCAAAACAGACCTAGCTGAGGAAGTCTGCCGATGCGAAAATCGTGGTTTCAAGCATGGCTGGATCAGGGCCCTTCAAACCGCGGAAGCTCTTGGGTCCGCGGGCATAAATTTGGCTTCGTCCCTATATCATCGGCATTACCTTCCGTATCCCGAGTTCGAAATTGAGAAAAGCGACGACGAAGACGCCGACTTAGTGGGCCATAATGTTGAATAAATAGAATTGCTTTATCAAATGCTTGAAATGTTTGGCGGCTTTTGAATAAATAGAATTTCTTTATTAGTAGCTTTTGAAATGTTTTACGCGTAATTAAACGCCCTATCTCAATTTATTGTCAACTTTTGTATTGCGTGATGTAAACGTTCGAACATGCATCGATCGGCTCAATTAGGAACCATGCAGTTGGTCAGTTAAATCATGATCCCCATGACGGGTGCTTCGAATCCGGAGACTTGTTGGGCCAATCGTGGTATCTACGAAGGGCGCTCCAAATCCGGAGACTTATTCGGCCCTTAGATGTCATGCACTCAAAGGGGCTCCGAATCCGGAGACTTGTTGGGCCAATCGTGGTATCCACGAAGGGCGCTCCGAATCCGGAGACTTATTCGGCCCTTAGATGTCATGCACTCAAAGGGGCTCCGAATCCGGAGACTTGTTTGGCCAATCGTGGTATCCACGAAAGGCACTCCGAATCCGGAGACTTATTCGGCCAATCGTGGTATCTACGAAGGGCGCTCCGAATCCGGAGACTTATTCGGCCCCTAAATGTCATGCACTCAAAGGGGCTCCGAATCCGGAGACTTGTTTGGCCAATCGTGGTATCCACGAAGGGCGCTCCAAATCCGGAGACTTATTCGGCCCTTAGATGTCATGCACTCAAAGGGGCTCCGAATCCGGAGACTTGTTTGGCCAATTGTGGTATCCACGAAGGGCGCTCTGAATCCGGAGACTTATTCGGCCAATCGTGGTATCCACGAAGGGCGCTCCGAATCCGGAGACTTATTCGGCCCTTAAATGTCATGCACTCAAAGGGGCTCCGAATCCGGAGACTTGTTTGGCCAATCGTGGTATCCACGAAGGGCGCTCCGAATCCGGAGACTTATTTGGCCTTCAAGAAGCGTATGAGCTGAGGCTTAAAAACGAGAAACTTTTGTATTACAGCAGAGTATGTACAAGTACCAAGCCCACAAATCGGGTCATTGGTAAAATTTTCGTAGATGCGTTGAATTCCAAGGCCGTGGCAGGCTTCTTCCTAACATGTCCGAGAGCCGATATGCCCCTGTTCCTGCAATGGAGTCTACTTGATAGGGGCCGTCCCAGTTCGGACCCAGCTTTCCGTCGGCCAGTCTCCGGTCGGCTGGAAGTACTTTCTTCAAGACCAGCTCTCCTGGGGTGTAACGGCGCAACTGAACTCGTTGATTGTACGACTTAGCGAGCTGCTGCTGATACCGTGCCATGGAGGCTAGGGCGCGGTCTCTTCGTTCCTCGATTAGATCCAGGTCCAGGCCGAGCATCATGTCATTTCGGCCCGTATCAAAGGCTTGCGATTTCAAAGTCGGGAGGCCGATTTCCAGGGGTAAGATTGCTTGGGTTCCGAAGCATAGAGCGAACGGCGTTTCTCCGGTGGACCTCATCGGCGTTGTGAGATGCGCCCACAATACACTCGGCAATTCTTCGACCCATTTGCCTTTAGCTCTTTCCAGCCTCTTTTTGATGCCGTCCAAGATGGTTTTGTTAGAGGCTTCGGCTTGACCGTTACTCTGGGGGTACGCGGGCGTAGAGAAGCAAGGCACGATACCGTATTTGCTGCACAATTCTCGGTATACGCCGCAATCGAACTGGGTGCCATTGTCTGAGATGAGAGCTCTTGGAATGCCGAATCGCATAATGATGTTTCTCCATACAAATCGCTTTATGTCGGCATCTCGTATATGTGTTAGAGCCTCCGCTTCAACCCATTTTGTAAAGTAATCTGTTGCTACGATTAAGAATCGCTTGTTTCCTGGAGCCCTTAGCAACGGTCCTACGATATCAAGCCCCCATTGAGCAAACGGCCAGGGACTGGTGATAGAGTTCAACCCTTCGGCAGGCAAATGGGTTAGTGGGGAGAACTTTTGGCATTGTTCGCATCTTTTAACATAATTTTCTGCGTCGGCTCTCATTGTCGGCCAATAATACCCCTGTGTTATAGCTCGATGGGCCAGGGAGCGTCCGCCAAAGTGGGCACCACGACTGCCCTTATGTATCTCAGTTAGAAGCTCCTCCACTTTATCCAGGTGTACGCATTCCAAATAGGGACCGGAGAGGGACTTTTTATAAAGCCCTCCTTGTGGATCCAGATAGTATCGCAGGGGCTTATTGCGTAGCTTGTGTGCTTTTTTTTTGTCCTCTGGGAGTTGTTCAGAAGAGAGGAATCTGGCAATGGGGTCCATCCAGCTTGATACGGATTCTATAACGTTGACATGGGTTTCCTCCGAAGGGCCAATACTCGGCTCCGGGATGAAACCTACTTCAATGGTCCATTTGAGCTCAGAATTGATGGCGGAGGCTAGGCATGCCAGGGCATCTGCGTGTGTGTTCTGATCACGTGTTATTGGGTTCAGTTCGTGATGGTCAAACTTCGTTAGCAAAGAGTTGGCCGTTTTCATATAGGCCGCCATACGGTCGTTTTTTGCAGCGTACTCCCCCTTTAACTGGTTGATAACCAATTTTGAGTCACAAAACACTAGCAAACGCCGAGCGCCGAGACTATGTGCATTTCGTAGACCGGCTAAGAGGGCTTCGTACTCGGCCTCGTTATTTGATGCTTCGAAGCCAAGCTTAACGGCCTGCTCTATTACTGCGCCGTGGGGAGACATGATTACTACGCCGGCGCCGCAGCCCCGTTGGTTAGACGATCCATCACAGTATAGCTGCCAAATATCCCCGACATAAATTCTCCAGTTAGGCTTTGATCGAACTTCAGCCTTTGGAAGGACGTCGGCAGGTTTAAGATCGGAAAGCCCGCCTGTGAATTCGGCAACAAAGTCGGCCAGCACCTGTCCCTTGATTGCGGTTTTGGATAAAAACTGAATGTCATATTGGCCGAGTTCAAGAGCCCATTTTGAAACACGTCCTGATGCTTCTGCACTTCGTAGTACTGATCGGAGGGGATAATCTGTTATCACTCCAATGCTATGCCCTTGGAAGTAATGCATCAATTTTCTTGCTGCCATGACCAAGGCTAGGATGAGTTTCTCCAGTGAAAGATAACGTGTCTCGGCATCGACCATTACCTTGCTCACATAATATACTGGCCGTTGCTGCCCTTCCTCTTCTTTTAATAGTACGGCGCTGACGGCCCTATCGGAGACTGCCAGATACAGAATGAGGGGGTCACCGGCAGCTGGTGTTGTCAAGAGAGGTACTGACCGGAGGTAAGGCTTGAGCCCGGTGAAAGCTACTTCACACTCGGCGGACCATTCAAAAGCTAATTGTCTGCAGGGCTCTGTTGACCGACTGATGAATCTATTGAGTGCAGCGGCCATCCCCATCAACTTTTGGACTTCTTTCACTGATCGGGGGGAACCGAGTTCCAAGATTGCTGTGACTTGCCTCGGGTTGGCTTCGATTCCACGGTGGTTGACGATATAACCCAGGAATTTATCGGAGCCGATTCCAAACGCGCACTTGGAGGCGTTCAGTTTCATTCCGTATTTGCGCAAGATGCCCAATGTCTTCTCTAGATCGGCTATGTGATCCTGTTCTTCTTTGGACTTGACCACCATATCGTCGATGTAGACTTCCATAGTGTGGCCGAGTTGTTCTTTGAACATAGCGGTGACCAGTCTTTGGTAAGTTGCCCCTGCATTCTTTAGCCCAAAAGGCATAACTTTGTAGCAGTAGGTTCTTCTTGGGGTGCGGAATGCAGTTTTGTCCTGGTCATCCGGATGCATGGCGATCTAATGGTAGCCTCTGTAAGCATCGAGGAAACTCATGCGTTGGTGGCATGCCGTTGCATCGACGAGTTGGTCGATTCTAGGTAAGGGAAAGCAGTCCTTAGGGCAAACTTTGTTCAGATCTGTGAAGTCGACGCACACTCGCCAAGTTCCATTTTTCTTCTTCACCACCACTGTGTTGGAGAGCCACGTGGGGTAGGTAACTTCTCTAATTGCCCCGGCGTCAAGCAGTCTGTCGACTTCTTCTATGACAGCAGCAGTGTGCTCTGCGGCAGACCGACGGCCTTTCTGAATGATGGGCTTGCATGTGGGGTCGACGTTCAGGTGGTGCTATGAAACTGATGGGTCTATACCCGGCATCTCGTACGGAGTCCACGCAAAGACGTCGAGGTTGGCGAGTAGAAAGGAGATCAGCTGCTGTCTATCGGCTTGGTTTAAAGAGGTGCCGATTATGAAGAACTTTTCCGGGCTTCCATCGATGTCAACTCAGTCTAAACCTTCTGTGGCCTTTTCGCTTGGCTGCCACCCGACGTCATCCAGGATTTCCCAATTGAGTACCTCAATGGAGTTTACCTGCAATTCCTTTGGCATTTTGGCGGCCAAGAGGTAACATGCTTGTGCCGATTTTTGGGAGCCGCGGATCTGCTCAATGCCGTGTTCTGTTGGGAAACATAACAATTGATGGTAGGTGCTCGGGACAGCCTGTAAGGTATGCAACCACGATCGCCCCATGATGAGATTGTACGGCGATGGCAGCCGGACGACCAGGAATTCTACTTCCACCATTCTGGAACCCGCTCGAACGGGTAGGTTGATCTTTCCCAGTGGGTATTCGGGGTTGGCATTGAAGCCGAATAGTGGATAAGGGGTCGGAGTCAGGTCCGATTCGGTGAACCCGAGTTTGATGAAGGTTTTATAATACATGACCTCCGAAGTGCTGCCCTGGTCTATAAGAACGCGTTCGACGGTGAACCGGTTTACGCGTAGCGCGACAACCAATGGATCGATGTGAGGGAGTGTTACGCCGATCAAGTCAGAGTCGTCGAAGGTGATGCTTGGCGATTCTCGGGGTCGCTTTGCTGGCGTGAGTTGCTGCTGAGGGCCTGGGAGGGACTGGATTGCATGTACGGCCAGGGCTTTCGGCAGGCTGTATATCATATGGATGTTATCATGCGGAACACTTCGCTGGAGACGTTCGTCTTTTGTCAACTCCTCAAAGTAATCGGCTGAAGCACTCGGTGTTTTGCTGTCGGGCCCGACACCGTAGATCGCCTGCCCTTGGGGGTCGCTCAGAAACCTGGCGCACTGTTTGTTTGGACTTTGCTATTTCCAAGGCCAGATCGCGGCGAAGGCGCTCGTTCTCAGCGATGGTGTTGTCTAAACTGGGTTTGGTCTTTTTGGCTCGTTCCATGATGGCTAGCATCGTCTCCTGCGCTGAAGTCGTTTGTGAATCGACATTTAAGGCACGTCTTGCAGCGATGATTTCCTTCTCGAGCATATTTGTCGGAGTGAGGTCGACTCTCTGTGTGATCGCGTCGGTGGCTATCGGAGAATCTTAAGTCACGCCTTCCATGGATGTACTTGAGTATTCCCACAGACGGCGCCAATTGTGGGAAGTGGTTCTGGAAATACTCTTTAGATCCTGGGAGACGCTCTTGATCCTCAGCTAGCCACCTGCAAAGACAAATACTCCGGTCGGGGGTGCCGGGGTTAGCACTCCGACGGGCAAGTCAGTTCCTATATTCAAGAAAGCTTCTTTACTAAGTTTAGTGAAGTGATTCTTACATACCTTTCTAAATCTGAAGCCATTGTATTTATACTCATTCTCTGGACCTCGGGTCCGGAGCCCATTTTTTACTTATTATCCTTTTGTTTATTCCAACATACATCTCCCCATCTATTCGGCGATCTTAATGTATTCGATATCTTAGTTGATTAGCACGGAGCCGAACAGTCTCTAACTTCTGGGATACGTCCCTTCCGACTCTTCTATTTATTCGGCTCCCACAGGGGCCGCAGAAGTAATTACATAAAAGAAATATACATAGTCCATCGAGCTGTGCAGACATACATGAGACTGGCAATCTTAAACGTTTATTAACATATGAGTGACATCAAAAGGTACAGTATTTACATGTCACTTCCTGTACATATAAAAGAAAAACTTGTCCATGGAGCAAAAGGAACAGTCTTATACATCCATATTAACACAGCCACAAAACATGACTTGATCTGAAACCTCCTCGTGAGGCGCAAAAAGGGTGGCTGACAAACACAAAAATGCTTCAAGCATCATCTTAAGCTTGATCACGAGCCTACTCACCTACATACATAATAAATAACTAGTGAGCGGAGGCATAGTGAATAATAACAAAGTAAAGGGGTAAATGAATGACGACCCATAACCATGTCTGAAACCAAAGTTCACATTCGTATTCTTATTCTGAACATGTGTATAAAAATCAGAGTTCATGCTTCATCTTATATGGTGCATCCGTTAGTGCTGACAGATCATATATAGAGCATCATAGATCATACTTGTCAGTTCCATAAGGGAACCTCCGGCCGAGTACGGATAACTTGCCAGTTCCATAAATGAACTTCCAAACTGGGAACGGATAACTTGTCAGTTCCATAAAGGAACCTCCAACCAGGTGCAAATAACTTATCAGTTCCATAAGAAACCTCCGGTCCGGGTACAGATAGCATATTTAAATCACAGCATTAATGTTACAAATATTTGCAAAAGTTGGATAATCATTCATAGTACAAAATATAGCATTGAATAGAATAGATCTTATTTCATTTGCAGAAAATAATTTAACTTGAACATAGCTTTACTAAGTTATTACTCACGAATAACAGATGCTGCAAGTAGACAAACAGAGTAAGCAATTCAACTTCCTTGTGGCGTGTGACCTACACGGTTACAGAACGAACATATACTGAATCACACACCCAGAAATGATAACTTAGTCCCTTCTTGTTTTAGTGGGTTTCTACTTCATTAACCTCACATTATGGTGTCTTAATCATGGCTTAGGAATGCCTAGGATGGAATGAGAATCCAAAAATGTACTTGAAAACATGTTTCAAAACTTGCTGAAAACAGGGTCCACGCTCAAGCGTGGCTTTCCTTGCTCAAGCGGACATGCAAAATGTGAGGGTTTGCTTGAGCGTAACTTCCTTCGCTCAAGCGGTCTGTAAACTTTGAAAAGTACTGATTGTTTGTTTTTTACACTCGACGGATGCTCGATCCTCGCTCGAGCATGACTTTTGTCACTTGAGCGTGCTGCAAAACATAAGAACTTCTGGGGGCTTGCATTTTATGCTCAGGCGTACTTTAGGTCGCTCGAGCGGAAGTGCACGCACTCAGAGTGGTCGCTCGAGCGTGGATTCCTACGCTCGAGCTTAGAGGCAAAATTCTAGAATTTCCAGATTTGCTTCCAAAGTTCAAAACTCAAACTTAAAGCTTCAAAACTTGGTTTTTCTGGGCCAAAACTTGAGGAAACACTTAGGAACTCATAAAACATCATGAATTTAGGATCATTTCAAGAAATCATGGCCTAATAGCTTGCCAATTGTGCAAAATTCAACTTGAAGTTTATGAATGTTCCATGAACATGACATGTATGAATTCCTTTAAACCCAATCTTCTCAAACGCATGATCAAATGCTACAAAACAACATGAAACTTGATGATTTGCCAAAATTAAGGTGAATTCAAGACATGCATGAGGGAATTCTTGGAAATTAGACTCAAAACATGAAAAAATATGCATGCATGCATGGTATGAGTTACAATTCTCAAATTTTAGCTTGATTCTCATGCTTAAACTTCTAATTCTCTTGAATTCTTACATTAATCAAGATAATTCTCTTGTGTTTATGAACTTACCAACTCAAAGCAAGACCTAAGGCTTGAATTCATACCTTATACTTTAGATTCACAAGTGTAGAGGTTCAATTTTAAACTCTTCTCAAGTTTCCAACAATTCCTAGCAAGTCACCCCTTCTCCCTTGTTGAACTCACTCCCACCTTTGGTCTCTCTCCTTTTCCTCATGTTTGTAGCTCAAAAAGAATGAAATGAGAGTGTATGGGTGCTTATAAGAGTCCACTAATGCCTTAGTTAGGCTTGGATTCAAGGAATTCATTAATTAGTCTTAATTGAGCACTAATTACTCTAATTTAATTGCTCCAAATTGAATTTCAATTAAACTCACCATAAAATTCTAAAAATTTCAGTCAACACATAAATCAAGTCAATTTTTGAATCGGATTCCGATAAGACCTTCAATTCGCAGACCGAAATAAAAACATGAACAAATCTATCTATGTTAAATAGATATAAACACAAAATAATACAATGCACATGTAATTAACTCAAGATTTCTTCTTAATTTCTTGTTAAGCATAATTAAGCATGGATTAACATTAATTATGGGTCGGGGTTGTTACAGTCTTCCCCCCTTAAAAAGTTTGGTCCTCCAAACTCTAGTTACTTTCATTCTGGAAGAACACCGGATTCAAAGGGAACAACTCAGGATATCTTCTCATCATGTCTTCTTCCGTCTCCCAGGTTGCATAAGTTCCTCCATGATTCTGCCAATTAACCTTTACCAATGGGATTTCTTTGTTCTTTAGTCTTTTGATTCTACGATTAACAATCTGTATTGACCTCTTCTCATAGGTGTAGTCATCTTTCAAAAGCACATGTGTTGGTACAATGGCATGGAATGGATCTCTTAAATACTCTCGAAGAATAGATACGTGAAAAACATTGTGCATATTTTCCATGATTAGGGGCAAGGCTACCCGATATGTTACTGAATTGATTTTCTCTAGTACTTCATATGGTCCAACATATCTCGGTGCTAACTTGCCTTTCACTCCAAACCGCGTTTGGCTCTTCATCGGAGTTACTTTGATAAACACATGATCCCTGACTTCATATTCCCTGTCTCTTCTTCAAACATCGGCATAACTCTTTTGGCAGCTTTGCGCAGTTTTCAGACGTTGCTGAATCAGATTCACTTTCTCAGTCGTTTCTTGCACAAGTTCTTGGCACAACAGTGGCCTGTCACCTACTTCTGCCCAACAGATAGGAGAACGTCATTTTTTTCCATAGAGAGCTTCATAAGGAGCCATCCCAATACTTGAATGGTAGCTATTATTGTACACAAACTCGACTAAAGAAAGGTAGGTCTCCTAATTCCCTTGGAAGTCCAACACACACATCCGTAGCATATCTTCCAAAGTCTGATTGGTTCTTTCGGATTGACCGTCTGTCTGTGGATGGTAGGCGCTACTCAATCATAATTTGGTTCCCAAAGCCTGTTGCAAACTTTGCTAGAATCTTGATGTAAACTTCGAATCTCTGTCAGATACAATAGATACTGGTACACCATGTAATCTCACAATTTCCTTCATATATATGTTAGCTAACTTGTCCACATGGGCAGATTTAGTCAAACGATCAACTATAACCCAGATAGAATCCATACCTCGAGAAGAGCGAGGCAATCCCACGATGAAGTCCATGGTAATGTACTCCTATTTCCACTCCGGTATTGGAAGTGGCTGTAATAAACCAGCGGGTCGTTGATGTTCAGGTTTAACTTGTTGGCAATGTAAACATCTAGCCACGAAATCTGCAATACACTTTTTCATTCCAGGCCACCAGAAATTTTGTTTCAAGTTATGATACATCTTTGTGTTCCCTGGATGCATAGCAAACTTAGTATTATGAGTTTCAAATATAACACGTTTTCTTAAGTCACAACAATCTGGTACACAAAGGCGATTCTGAAATTTCAGTACATTGCTCTCAAGTATAAACCCGGGCCTTGGTTTTAAGTCAATTTCATCTACAATCTTTTTCAGGAACTCATCTTCAAGTTGCTTCTCTTTGATTTCTTCAATGATTGCAGGTTGGGCAGAGATAGCAGCTAAGATTCCACCTTGTTCTCGCAATACAACTTCAATCTCATTCTTTTCCAAACCACATAACAATTCTTCTTGACCAGTGAGCAAACATGACAAATTTCTCATTGATTTTCGGCTTAAGGCATCTCCTACAGTGTTAGCTTTTCCTAGATGATATAAAATCCGTAGATCATAATCTTTGATTAATTCTAGCCATCTTCTCTGTCTCATGTTCAGTTCTTTTTCGGTAAAGAAATATTTCAAACTTTTATGATTAGTATACACCTCGCAAGTCACACCACACAGATAATGCCGCCAAAATTTTAAAGCAAACACCACAGCTGTCAGTTCAAGATCATGAGCCGGGTAATTCTTTTCATGAAGACGAAGTTGCCAAGACGCATAAGCAATCACCTTCATATTTTGCATTAGCACACAATCTAAACCCTTATAAGATGCATCACTATAAATTTGAAACCCATCGGTTCCGTTAGGCAAGGTCAAGATTGGTGCCGTTACAAGTCCCATTTTTAGTTCTTGGAAGGCTGTCTTTCGTTGGTCATTCCAATCAAATGGTACATTTTCCTGTGTCAACTGTGTCAATGGCATGGCTAGTTTTGAAAAATCTTTTACAAATCTTCTGTGTCAATGGTCGGGGTTATTACAATATCCTAGACTTGTTGCGGGAAATTGGGATGTCAGTATGTCAACCAACAGATACTCTAGTAGAGGAAGGGTTGAAGTTGTGTATTGATTCGAATCAAGTACCGGCTGCTAAAATGAAATACCAGCAACTTGTAGGAAGATTGATGTACCTGGCACACACAAGACTAAACCTTATCTATGCCCTAAGCATTGTTAGCCAATTCATACATAATCCTAGAGAACAACATATGAGTGCAGTAATGCGAATTTTGAAGTATTTGAAGTCTGCTCCTGGAAAATGAATCTTGTTTTCCAAGAGTATTGATTATCAAAAGGTTGAAGCATATAATGATGCTGATTGGGCTGGGTCAATAGATGACAAGCGATCCACCTCATGTTATTTCACCTTTGTGGGTGGTAATCTTGTTACTCGGAAAAGCAAAAAGCAAAATGTTGTTGTGCACTTAAGTGCAAAAGCCGAGTATCGTGGTATGGCACTTGGGATTTGTGAGGTATTATGGCTGAAATATCTCTTACATGATTTAGGATATCTGTTGAGATGACCGATTCAACTGTATTGTAACAACAAGGCCATATGCGATATCGCCCACAATCCAGTTCAACATGACAGAACAAAGCATGTAAAGGTGGATAGATTTTTTATAAAGGAAAAGTTGGAACCAAAGATTATAGAATTGTCCAAGATTCGATCAGAGGATCAACTGGCGGATGTCCTTACCAAAGCGGTATCAAATAAGTTGTTTTCAAAGTTTGTTGGCAAGTTGGGCATATGTGATATTTATGCACCAACTTGAGGGGGAGTGTTGCGATAATTATGTAATTAGGACCTAGTTTTGCCTACCTTATTTAGTTTCCTGTAATTATGGTGTAATTGGCTGTGAATAAGTTTACCATATGCAATCTATTACCATACGGTTGTATATATATACTTCGTTGATGAATGGAATAAAATAAGAAACTCTTCTTGTTTTTCACATGTTTTGTTGTAAAGAAGTTTTTTTTGAGCTTTTTTTGATAAATCCTCTTTTTAAAAGTTTTATTCCATCCAACTCATATTCTTTTTTACTATTCCATTAAATTCTATTTGAGGTAAGAATACCAAAACACTCTCAATCTCTCCTGCCCCCTATTAATGTTGATATTTAATATTGATTGTCATTATGTTTTGGTAGTTTCCATACATCAGGATGTTGACTGTCATTATATTCATATTAATTTGAAATAAATTTTTGTCATTGTGTTGTCAATTACATAATGTGAATATTCATATCATTATATTTATATTAATTTGAAATGAATTTTTGTCATTGTTTTGTCAATTACATGATGTGAATATTCATACTAAAACACCGAATGTGAACATTCACATCACTACATTAGATGAGAGAGAATGTTCACATATTGTGAACGTTCACATCACTACAATAAATGAGAGAGAATCTTTTGGAAAGGTGTTGTGAACAGTCACATTAGATAAGAGAGAATGTTCACATTATTCTTAATGTATTGTCAATTAAAAATATATTCACATCAGATGAGAGAGAATGTTCACATTATTTTTAATGTGTTGTCAATTAAAAATATACTCACATTATATAATAATATAAAATAATAACATCAATGTTGATTAATTTGTGTATGAAATTTCCTATGCCTTGGTCCTTTCCCTTCTCTTTTCTCCCCGACATTAAATATCAATATTAAATATAAGGGCATAAGAGTTTAAGAAAATAGTGTAAATTAAGAAAAAAGACTTTATAGAATAAAAATATAAATACATGGGACTATAAGTGGATTAAAAAATTCCTTTATAGACTTCTTGGGTTAGAACACTTCTAAATGGGATTTATCAATAAAAATCTTTTCTTTTTCTTTTTAAAATTTTAATCTCCAAATATGATTCCCAAAATAACTGAAAATAAACAAAAGAAGATCCAAAAAAAACATTGCTCGGGAAATAAAAAATTAATTAAGAAAACCTTAAATCTATGAACTTTACAATTAGTTAGTCTCCCTATCAATCTCTAAAAAAACTAATGACAATCAACCATCTTCACACTGCAAGCTTGTCTTTATGTTTCGCACCGTGCATGATATTAGAGTGTTGACAGACTCCACAGACTCCATAGTTATTTTGGCTGTGGGAGAGGTATTGATGAGGATTTGGAATGCTATGGTAAGCAATGATCCTCCTTCTGTGCTTTTCTCCTCTGGTCGAGAAGTGATCACCATAGGCCTTGACTCCAACCCGTCTGGAAGAATTGAGAAACCCGAAGGCAATATGGCAATGTTGCTGGCATCACAACCTGTCATCACCGACTGCATTCCGGTGATGTCCACTGGAGCGTAGACCACCATAGATTCATAAGCATTGGTACAGCTATCTTGTAGTATCCACATACTGTTCTCTTTCGACTTCATTGTCTGAAATAATTAAGAGCCAATTTAAGTTAGAATTTTAGTTTGGAACTATAGAACCATACATGGATGAGGTAGTTTATGCTTCATTTGTGGTATTGACAGAGTACTCACTTGGACAGTGACTGCATTGCCTCGATCCTGTCCTTTGGCCAAGTTCGCAATGGATTGTACTGGACCTCCATTTGACATGATATCCCACTAAAATACACACAACCAAACTCATCAAAACTATATTTAGCCATCGTTAATAGGTATTCCGTGTCTATAGTAGAGAAAGTAGTCAAACCTCGTTTCGACGGGCTTCATCTCTGATGAAATCAAACAGAACATGGTGAGACACAGGCAACCATACGGATGAAACTGCACACATGATCACCCCAAGGGGTTCTCCCGGGTCATTTAAGTTCTTCCTAGAAGCCACCCTTATGTCATCACCTGTTTTAGTCGAGACCTTGGTCCATGTATGGTAGCTTGAGGCTCCAATAGCACGACAAAAGCTCCATGTCATTCTTTGTGCCAACTTCAAAATGCTTTTCCTCCCCGCCAATGTCGCTACACCTAAAGTTCAGTAGTGATAATGAGTTACATGTGTTATTAAATATGATTGGTTTTTTTGAATGAAGACGTTTTGTGGGCTTACCATTTGAATCTTTAGTTGGAACATTTGTAGCCATGGAAAACACAAGCCGCTCACATTGCTGCTGTAATGTTGCAATCCAATGCCTTGCACCAAAGGCTATACCACTATTAACTATCGAACGGTACATGGTTGGAACAATACTTCTCTGACATTCCAAATGTTCTACCCAAACCACCTGAGGACCATTAACGATCTTTGCTCAGGCTCATATGTGTGAGAAATTTTATGAACATATGGAAAATCGCATCAGAAATTTCAAAAGAGAAATTAATTGTATATTGAATTTATGAAAATATGGTTTACCTTACAGTGGCCGTTTGATTTATCCTCAATGATGCAACCAGAAGGACGTTTTCTGCATTTTACAAGGGATGCATCAATGTTGTCTTCAACTTTGTCAACAGATACGTCAACAATTGCCCACTGATCAGCACTCAGTTGCTTGCAAAATCGGACAAAATAAACTTCTCTGGTTGGCACCATTGGTGTGAGCATTTGCAGCTCTGCAAACATCTGCAACCAATACAAAGGTGAGAACCTAATATACAACTCACGGCCCTCTCAAATGGATTCTTATTTTTAATCTTGAGCCATCTCAAAATTTCAAACTATATTTGTTGCCTTCTCTTATTGTTATTTTTTAACTCCTCATTCCAGGGAGAATTTTAAGATCTTTTAAGCTCATCAAGGTGATTTGATACTGCTAAAAACTCATGTATTTGACCATTATGGTACCATATATACTGACTGTATGGCCAACCAAAATTCTATCACTAAAACTATACAGAATGATATGACTGAGTTGGACATTTCATTTTAACACAAAACACCCATCAAGATGGATTTTTAACTTCCAAAAATGTTGTTATCTCATCATTTTGGATATATATATTTTGTAAGATTTATAATTTTCGGAAGTGAAAATCACACAATTATTGGCTCTCTTTCTCTCTCTCACAGATGGACAATGCATATTAGAGACAATAAGAAAGATTGTGAAAGTTACTCACCAATTGAACAGAGCCACTCTTGTTGGGACCTTCTCCATTGGAGATAACATCGACAGTAGCTGCTTTCGATATCATGCATGGAAACATCTCCTTCCATTGATTCTGCAACCCAAAAAAACAAAAACATTTTAATATTTTTTTTGTAAGTAATAAAGGAGTTGATTCATAAAATTTGCCTTCTTCTGTCACTCAAATACAGTATAAACGGGCAAAATTCATAGTTCCTTTCATCTTACCACATCCATGAAACTCTGAACAAGCCGGGGGAGATCCACGAACACAACACCGGTCTCTCTCGAGGCCTCAATAGACCTTTTTGGGCGCCCATTGCTAGAATTATCAACAGAAAACTCTCTCATGTATTCATCATAATTAAGTATCTCACGACCAGTCTCAACACTACGAATCCAAAGCGGGTCCCCAGCAGAGGCCATCTTTTTAAGCTCTTCCATGGCTTGATTGACAATCTCCATAATTCTCGACTTCTCAAGCCCGAAAATACCAGAGTAAAAGTCTAAGGAACTTCTGTTCTCTTGGTCATTTCCGGATGCAGAACAAGAGGAGTTCGATGGTGATGTTCCAGGAGGGCATTTTCCCACAGCTACTCGAAGTTTTTCAATCTACATATCACCAGGCCAAAAGTTTCAAGGTATGAGAACATATTAGCTAAAACTTAAACAATACCTTCAAGTTTGTCTGATGATGTTTTTGTTTCATGTTTTCTATTTTTTGTTTTTAATTTTTTGAAAGTTGTAAAGTAAACTAGGTTTAATTGTTTTCATTGTCAAAAAATGGGATTGAAATTTTCAAAATTCGTAAAAAAAAAAAAAAGAAAAAATATTTTCCACTTATGAAAATATATTTCATTCCCTCCTCCTGGAAACTTTCCCCCAGTGGCAAAACTAGGATTTCATCCAATGGGGTGCCAAGATCGTATTCCCTCTTGCATTCCTTTCTCTTCATCCCCTTCAATGGTTCGCATATGGGCTGGATTCTATATTACTGTAGTATATAATATACTACAACACCATTCTTGATGAATTTTTTCAACAACAAAAAAATTAATTTTAGTTCTATTTGGCTACATAATCCCACAATCACAATTCAATCTTAGTAAAAATATCCAAAAAGGATCAATTTTAACAAATAAGCAACGATTATTGCTCAATTTCTACAGACAATTAACAATTTAATAATGTCAACTCAATTCCATCAAACATATTCAAATTTTGAAAAAGAAAAAAAAAAATTGCAATGTATATAAAATGGTCAACAAGGTGGCGGTTAATAAAGAAAAAAGAATGCAATCTTTAGCCAACAGCCCAACCGTGTTCAGTTGGTGAACAAAAATTTTGGATGACTGGTTTTTACACAATAAACAACTCACAAAATATCTAACAAAGCTACGCTCTAGAATTGCAACAAAAAAATCGAACAGTGAAAAAATGAACCCGCACCAAATCTACTATATATTCTACTTCATCTCCTTCTTATGAACCCCAAATGAAATCAAATAACCGGAGAGATTTACCTCTTTGAAAAAAATCAAATGGTCAAAAAATATTCAAATATGTATGCTTTTTTTTCCCTCATTAGTCACAATTAACTATACTTGATTACAACTAGATAAAGGATTTTTGCATGAGACACAAAGATATCAATAGTGGTCATCAGAAAGTCGAGGGGTGCCACGTGGTTCTGTCCCTGCCTCCGCCCCCCTATAATGGACGGGGGATTGCCTCCTAAATTTTTGTAAAATAATTTTTCTAATATATAATGAGATGATTTTTAACTGTTTTGCATGCTAATTAATAGAATCAATACAATCTAATTGATTTATTTATATAAGATGTGCATGCCACGTATTTTTATCTTTTTATTTTTAAAATCAAAGAGGTATGTATACTTTTTTATTTTCTAGATATTATCAACCAACAAAATGATTTCATTAATAGTTCAAAATTTTAGAAATTACATTTTGCTCTTCATAAATCATAAGCCACATAATTTATAGTTCTGCCCCTGCGCCTAGCAAACCTTGGCCATTGTCTCCTCCAACAACATACTAAATAAGTTTTCTTGCTTTACCAAATATGTTATTCGTTTTTATTTTTGCAAAAGCAACCAAAAAAAAAAAAAAAAGTATATTGTTCTAGAGTGAGTTTTTTTTTTTCCAGTTAATTACCTCGGCCTTGAGTCTGGCATTTTCAATTCTTAGTTGTTGTTCCTCAGTTGCTACAGAGGCATCCTTGGTAGAGGTAGCAAACCCACAATTAGAACAAGCAGCCTTCTTAATTGTTTCCCTCAAGCTCTTAGTTTCATCGCGGAGTTTCTCCATTTCTGTTTTCAACAACGAATTCTCATGGCGTTCTTGTATTGCCTGCCATACCCATCCCCATTTCCGGTCACTTAAAATTGCAATTATATGTGAAATTCAACACAAACAACTACTGTTGACCTACCCAAAAAAAAAAACTACTGTTTCTTCAAAAACTAAAAACAATCAGATGATTTGCAGAATACTTATCAAAACTTAGCGCTAATAATTAATTACTTTGGAATTTTATGATACCTTGATTTGTGTTCGACGATTTTGAAACCAGAACTTGACTTGTCTAGGGGCAAGGCCTAATTGCTTGCTCAGTTGTTGCCTTTGTTTCTCATCAGGGTGTGGTGATTCTTTAAACAACCTGCCATAAATTTATCAATATTCATGTAAGCAGAACATTCAAAAAGATTTGACTCAAGGCACGAGACTTATGCTAAATTGGAGTCTAGAAGGAAAAGATGTACATTATCTTGTTACGAATTGTTGAACACCTAACAACGATATGTGAAACATAAAAAAACAAAGAAAACAATAAACAGGAATTGTAAATCACATGCATACATAAGCACAAAAGAGTTATGAGGTTTTAAACCAAAGCTAAAGATTACGCCCATGCTCCCAGTGTGGTTACGCTTCTACCATGATCATAAAAAGTAACAAACGAGATATAGACAGCCGCCATCCCAATTACATATAGATAATATTAGGACTACAAGTCACAAGTACAAAAATACCAAAGGGTAAATTGCACTATTAGTCCTCGTAATTTAAACAAAGTATAACTTTAGTTCTTGTCATTTCAATTTAAACACTACATGTTCAATTTTTTTTTTTTTTTTTTGGTTACAATGTTATCACTCTATCACTTACTGTTAGAATTTTAAACCAAAAAAGACCATCTACAAAATTAGAGGGACAACATCCTTATAAATTCTGTTGAATATCACTTTCATCTCTCTAGTTTTGTATGTGATTTTATTTTTTATTTTTATTTTATTTTTTTTATCAAAATGTTGACGCATGATGGAGGGACCGCATTGCAACAAAATTGAAAGGGTAGGGTTCAAATTGAAACTACGATAACCAAAGTGAAACTTCACTCAAACTAAATGTACCAATGGTGTAATTTACCCAATATCAAAATAGTCTTACATTTAAATTCGGGTCGGGAGATGAACCTCCCAACCCCTGCAAACCTACCAATTTACCGTGAAGTTGGATTCATGGTCAAGTGATTAGCATTCAATACTTATTAAGATCCATATTAATCAACAAACCGTACTCTCATTTTTAGATAACCGATTCTATAACTTGAATCACGCAACTTGATGCAGTAATGACAAGATTTACAATTGGGCCAAATCATCCTTTATAATTAATATGGCCAGAAAAGGTTTATTTCATAATGACAACAAGTGAAATGTTAAGCAAGTGCTGAAAAACACAATTCATGTACGAAAGGGTAAAACTTTCTCTAATGTTTTAGGATTTTCTAAACACCTAACCAAGATCGATGAGACTTGAATGACAAACAAATTGTAAATTACAAAGAAAAACAATAACAAAGAAATTGTAAATTGCATCATATACAAAAATGCAAGATTTAAGTAAATCACCAACATCCACGGTCACTACGGTTCTACTATGATAAAAAAAAAAGTTGCATATGCCCCAACTACATATACATAGCATTACGACCAGGATTTTAAATATCGGTTGTTACATAGCAGGATTTTAGCTTTCCGACAACATTATTCACTGATATATCAGTTGATATTGTCCGATACTGGCTGATATATATGACCGTATCACCAATACTGATACATATTCTTATACTATTATTTAAAACCATTATTAGGATTATAAGTCACAAGTATGGAACTATTAAAATACTATTACTATAGAATTCTAGTCGAGGGGCAAACCTCCCAAACCCCCACCTTGGGCAAGAGGGGCAGTGCAACCCCTGCCAACTTACCATGAAATTGGTTTTGCAATTGAGTGATTAATGTTCAATACTTATCAGAATCCATACTACTCAACAAACCTTACTCCCACTTTTTAGAGATACTATTTTCATTTATTGAATTGGCTGAGTCTACCACCACCAACGAGCCTTATTGGTGTACCAAACCCTTTTCAATTAATATGGAGAATCACCTTTTAATTAATATGGGCAAACAACAAGCCTTATTTTTGTACCAAATCGCCTTTTTAATTAATAGGGCCAGAAAACGTTTCAATTCATAAATAAACGACAAGTGAAATGTCAAACAAAGCAGGTGAAGAACACACATTATGTATGAAAGAGTAAATTATTTTTTGATAACTCGTTATCCAACCCAAACACATTACTACAAAATTCAAGTTGAGAGACAAATCTCCCAAACTCCCACTTAGGACAAGAGTACAACCCCTACCAACTTATCGCGAAATTTGATTTGCAACTGAGAGATAGTTCAATACTTTATCAAAGTTCATACTACCCAAACAAACCTTACTCCCACTTTTAGAGATGCTATTTTCATTTATTGAATTGGCAGAGTCTACCGCTACTGACAAGCCCTATTGTTGTACCAAATCGCCTTTCCTCGTTTGGGAACATGCCTTTTTAGTAACTTTTTGGCTAAAATATGATGTAAAAAAAAAAATTAGTATGCTTGGGATGACTTTTTGGCTTTTTAAGAAAAGATATGCAAAAAGTAAAGAGAAAATGGAATATTTGACTTTTTGGTATAGGTTGTTGGCTTTTTAATTTTTTTTAGTAACTTTTTGACTTTTTGACTAAAAAAAGCCACTTGCCAAACGAGACCAAGTTAACACGGCCAAACAACAAGCCTTAATGTTGTAACAAAAAACCCTTTGAATTAATGTGACCACAAAAGGTTTCAATTCATAATGAGACAACAAATGAAATATTAAACAAAGCAAGTGAAAAACAAAAAATTTATGTATGAATTGAGTAAAGCTTCCTCTCTATATTTACGACAATGCTACGTAGCTCAAATTTTGTGGCTCAAAAGTGGCTCAAATGGACAAAACGACGTCGTTTTGAGTACGGAACAACATACAAATGGCCAAAACGACGTCGTTTTGGCCATTTGAGCTACTTTTGAGCCACAAAATTTGAGCTACGAGACATTTTCCCTATATTTTACTGTTCTATCACCATCTTAGCATATTCTAAATACATTTTTAAAAGAAAACTCAACAACTTTTTAAGATATAGCTTTACTTTCTAATCTCTGTGTCTTGACTCTGAAGCTGACTCATTTATTACTAAGAATCTTTTTCAGTTAGTGCTTTATTATACGTACATATAAGATAAAGGGTTTGGTTTCTTTTTAAGGCTAGCTGTCAGATGAGTCTAACTGAGTTCATTCTCCGAGTTAGTGATGAATGTCATGGATTAGTTCATACCCAAAGAGACCTAAATCCTCAAAACCCAGAATCAGAACCCCAGTTTACTGAGTTCACGCCTCATTTGGAACGAGCCAACTCGGCGTGGTTCTGAGTCGACCCACTGTACCCAACTACCAACATTTTTCTAACCAATGCGTAAAAAAAAAAAGTTAATTACACAAACACCCCACAATTATTTATGAATTGATACATTTTGATTATTTAATTATAAAAATATATCATTTTCACCTTCTGTACCAATTCAAAAGCAGTGTATGTATAAGATTTTTTTAGTTGAGGGTCAATATGATGATATTTACTAATAATTAAGGGTCTTAATGTAATTAATCAAAAGAAAAGGAAAAAGAAAAAGAGAGAACTCACGCTTCCATTTCTCTGATTTGCTCGGCGGTGTGCCTATGATACTTCTTTCTCTTCTTTTTCTTGTTCCCATCGCCGCCGTCTCCGTCGCCGTCGCCGCCGTCTCCGTCGTCGTCATGGTCACCCTCGCCGTCGAAATCTTCATCGGAGCGTGACCTTGCATGTCCCGAATTCTCACTGCTAATCTCCACCGTATCCTCTCTCCTCCCTCTTGCTCCGCCGCCGCCTCCTACACTTCCCTCTTCTCCCTCGTCCACCTCCATATTCGCCGCCGCTGCCGCCGCCGCCCCATCTCTAAAAATCCCAGCCTTTCACCCAAAAAAAAAAAAAAATTTGTTACATAAAAATAAATAAACAGAATTGTTAAAATGAATAAGTAGAAGAGAGAGAGAGAGAGAGAGAGAGAGAGAGATGGGAATATACGAGACTGAGAGAGAGAGCAGGAGAGGCAAAGAAGTCTTTGGTACGAGAAGTTGGAGGATTCGACATGTCCACGCCCATGGTAGTTCTGGGTTTTGGCTATCGAATGGGTTTGTTTTATGGGCCAAAACTATGGTGCTTGTTTTTAGAGAGAGAGAGAGAGAGAGAGAGAGAGGTGGGGTCTTCTTGATTTAAGGATATAAAACAAAGAAAGCAACTCAGAGAGAGTTCATCTCATCTCACTTTTACTCTCTTAGAGATAGAGAGTGAGTGCGGGCTGGTAGGAGTTGACCGTTAGATATTCTGGAGAGTACAGTTTCATGGACTCAACTAACTTTAAGCAGTTGAATGGCATGAAGTTCCAATCCAACTGATTTTATAGCTTCAAATACGGCTACGGCTTTGGCTTGGTTTGAGCTTCGGCTTGGCTTCTAAGTCGGCTCATCCACTCATACCTCTCTTTGTCGGCTTATGAATTATGATGCTTGATGTTCTCACATGTGACAATTGTTTTCCACAGGGGTGAGCATAGACCGGATTAGAATAAAATCAGGATTAATTTAATTTATTTAAATGGTGAGACTAATTTGACTTTAAAAAATTAGAATCAATTTGTTTAAAAAATTAGAACCAAACCTATTCGTTTAAATCGTGAAACTAATTCGACCCAATCCATTTAAATACGGATTGGATCGATTTAGGACTACAGATTTATATAATTAAATAACCAAATATATATATATATAACATTTTAATTTCATAAAATTATAAATATAGCACCATATTAGTTTCACAATAGCAACGTGTCTTTTCGTAATAGTGACAAACTGTTCTAGAATTTAAACAACCATAAGAAAATTAATTTCACCATAAGTATTTAGACCATTACAAATTAATACTAAAAAATAGTAAACAAAAGTAATAAAAGAAGATACTATGCAAGTTTAGGTTTAGATTTAGATTTAAGTTTTATATGAAATAAGAGAAGATACTATGCAAAATGGTGTATAATAAAAATATAAATTATTTGTATACGGTCTGGATCGGTTTCAATCCGGAACCGTAGGGTTCAATCCGGAACCAATCTTTGAACTACGGATTTTTAATTTTTCAATCCGAAACCGAACCACGGATTCAAAAAATAATCCAAACTTATCAAATTAGACTAGACTGGATCAAATTACGAATTTCACGGTTTCCTTACTCAGTCCTAGTTTTTCCTTTGAAAACTCCATGTTTTTTCATCAATGTTAAGTTATTTATTTAAAAACAATATTATATTCAAAAACAATTTTTTTTCACAATTTTTTTTTTTTTTTTAGGTGTAGGTAAATCTAGAAAGTACTCAAAATAATAATAATAATAATAATAATAATAATAATAATTAAAATATAAAAGAATTCATTCAAAAAAAGTAAATTATACCTACTGAGAGGGTAATTTAAATTTGAATTGGGCCAAGCTAGGTAATGGGCCGGTATGGGCCACAGTACGAAAAGCAGAGTAGAAGGGCCCGAAGTTAGTCCGGTCTCCGAAGTACCTATTATTATCTCAGTCGCAGTGTGTTACGGTTATCTCGGTCAAGTCCTCTAGACCGAAGTATGATAAGCCTTCTTCAGGAATGTTCTGAGTTAGTTCGGCTCTTCACTGCTATGGATAGCTCGGTCTTAGCATTTGAAGCCGAGATAGAAGTAAAGAAAGGAAGAGCCGAACTCGAAGTTAGATCGGTCACACCTTCCTGTCTAGTATGGAAGTGTTATTTCGGTCGTTTGGTAGTTCGGCCATGGTAAAACCATCTCACTTGGTTTAAGCAGTGAGGGGGGTGTTGAAGGATAATTATCCTTCAGGAGTATGAATCCTAGGGGGACTCTACATGGAGGAATAAGAGTCCTACTTGGATTGTGCCACACGGAACCTATAAAAGCCCATAACATCACCTGTGGAGAGGTAACGCAACTTTGATTCCCGAATATACAGAGCTTTTGTCTATTTGTCTAGTTTGCTGACTTAGGCATCGGAGAGGTTTCCGGCACACACCCGCCGGCTAGCTCACGTTTGTATTTTCAGATAGTAGAACGACGTCATACGGAGGAGCGCAGACTTGATCAACAGGATTATACGAGAAGGTTTATTTCTTTCCCGTACAATTGGCGCCGTCTGTGGGAATTCAGACAAGAACAAAACCTCTTGATCAAGCTTTTCCTCTTAAGAATCAATGGCGCACAAAGAAGATTTACCACAGTCCGCCATCGACGGACAAACACCAGAAAGGGGTGCAAGGCGCGAAGGTCTACCTCTCGTCCCTCCTATGGCGGAGTTGGAGCCACAACAACAAAATCCCAGGAGGGATAGAAAGGGAAGAAGGCGGACTAACAGCCCTCGTTACTCTCGTTCACAGAGTCCAGAGAGACAACGGCGAAGGATTGATCCTCAAACTCTGGAGGACCGTGTGAAGGAGCAGGACGAACTAATACGACGGATGGCGGTGGACATGGAATCCATAAAGCGTCAGATAAAGGGAAAAGAAGTGGCGACAGGAGAGGGGCGCAAAGGCAAGACGCCCCCTCGCCGCTCGGAAGATCGTAGTAGACATACCACACCATCCCAAGCAGAGAGTAAAAGCCTCAAGACAGGCGACACTCAATCGAGAACCTCCAGAACTCGTCACTCCAGGACTGAGAGGACGAGATCCGAGAGGTCTTACACTGAAGGAAGCACCTATTGGCCTTCACATACGCACCAAACAAGATCCAGACAGACGGAGTTGCCCAGATCATCCGACTTACGCACCGTGCTCGAAGAGAAGGCACGATGGAAGGAGGACGCCAGGGCACGCGATCCGCACAGAGTTTCTGCTTTACAGCGGTTGGCTCCTCGATCGCATGGAAGCGTTGAGGTTGGAATGCCAATACCGCGCCCTGCCTACGAACCGACGGACAAAGCATTAGCAAGGCTGCAGACTTCGCCGTTTGTTCTGGCAATTGAAAACGCGCCCTTACCTTCAGGCTTCCTTCAGCCCAAATTCACTACATATGAGGAAAAGACGGACCCCTATTCGCACCTGAGCCACTTTCGCCAGGTCATGGTTGTATACCGGCGAAACGAGGCTTTGATGTGCATCCTCTTCCCATCTAGCCTTGGCGATCTAGGCTTGACTTGGTTCGAAAAACTTCTTGAAGGCAGCATAGCCTCTTGGGCACAATTGGCGGAAGCGTTTGTAACCAAGTTCAGAACAAACACTAAAACCCCGGTAGAGATCGACCAACTACTCTCCATCGACATGGGCGACAAGGAGACCTTAAGATCCTACAATAGTCGCTACTGGGAGACCTTTAACCAGATTGGGGACTGCCCCACCAATCTTGCCATTGCACAGTACAAAAGAAGCCTTCCAGTCGGCAACAGACTTAGGGACTCAATCACCATGACACCACCCCTCACCATGGAAGCCTTGATAGAGAGAGTGCATCAGCACATCAGGGTGGAAGAGGATGGCGCACGCGCCAAAACAAAATCTGGCACGACCGCAGTACCAGAGAAGAAGGCCTCAGCAAAGGTCAATGCGGTAGATCGTCCGAGCAGAAACGGACGTGGTAAAAGAGACAACGGAGAAGATCAGGATAAAAGATGGTTGAGAGTCGGCACCGCCATAACCACGATATTCAAAAAATCGATCTACCGAATTCTAAGTGAAATACGAGATGAACCCTTCGTCAGATGGCCAGCCAAGCTAGGGGAAGCCCAGAAGGACTACGACGAGAGGTCGCGGTGCACCTTTCATAAAGAAAAGGGGCACCGCACTGAGAATTGCACGCCATTGCGACAGCACTTGGAGGAGTTGGTGGCAGCAGGTCACTTGGATAAATACATTGAAGAAGGGGCGCAACCAGCCCCCCAGGACCATAATAACCCCAACGGAATACCAATCGACGCCCCACCTCAAGGCTTGATCAATGTGATACATGGGGTCTTTGAACCTGAGCATGTATGCGAGCTCAGAGGATCAATCAAAAAGGCTGAGCATTTAAGAGAGGTACTAAGTGCCCAACCTGCCATCAAGAAGGGGAAGACAGAGGCCACGAACGCCATGTCTTTTTCGGATAAAGATTTGGCAAGGGTATATTGCCCTCACAATGATGCCCTGGTCGTCACTCTCCGAGTCAAGGATTTTGATGTCAAGCGGATTCTGATTGACCAGGGTAGTTCATGTGAAATCATGTACTACGAAACATTTAAACAATTGAAGTTACAAGACAAAGACTTGGCACCTGCAGTATCTCCCCTGATTGGATTCAACTCCATGCCAGAATGGCCCGTCGGCAAAATAATCCCCCAAGTCAAGGCAAGAAGCGTGACGAAACAAGTGGAGTTCTGGGTATTGAAAGTCCCCTCCACTTATAACATCATCTTGGGCAGAATATGGCAGCATGCCATGCGATCAGTGGCGTCATCCTACCACCAAGTAATGCGGTTCCCCAACGACACCGGTGTAATTGAAGAGGTCTATGGAGATCAGATTATGTTCAAGCAATGCTTTGTCACGGTGAATGGCAGCCGCGCTGCCAAAGGATACGTTCATTCGGTGGAAGAACCTGAGAGCAATGAACTGTTCACAGATGTTGGCAAAGCAACTAATCAGAAGGCGGTGGAAGACTTGGTAGAGGTAAGAATAGATGAAAAGAACCCAGATAAGTTCTTTTTTCTTGGTTCGTCGTTGTCCAGCACTGAGAGATTAGAGGTCTTGGAATTTTTGACCTCTAACATCGAAGTGTTCTCCTGGACACCATACGACATGCCAGGCATTGATCCCAACTTCATTTGTCACCAACTCAATGTCCACCCATCTGCCAGACCAGTCATTCAGCGCACACGCAGATCGGCACTCCACCACGCTAAGATAGTAGCGGAAGAAGTAGGAAACCTGCTAGAGGTAGGAGCAATTAGAGAGGTGCACTACCCAAGATGGATCTCCAATACAGTGGTGGTACCAAAGAAGAATGGCAAGTGGCGTGTCTGCGTCGACTATAAAACAGTCAACAAGGCATACCCAAAAGACAGCTTTCCTCTGCCGCGAATAGATTAACTGGTAGACCTAACGGCGGGGCACAACCGACTTAGCTTTCTGGATGCATACAGAGGCTACCATCAAATTGCCATGCATGAACCAGATCAGGTAGTGACATCCTTCACAACTCCAAGAGGTCTATACTACTACAAGGTCATGCCCTTTGGCCTAAAAAATGCAGGGGCGACATTCCAGAGAATAGTCACCAAGATGTTTGAACCGTTGTTAGGCAGAACAATAGAGGCTTACATCGACGATATGGTGGTCAAGAGCAAAGATGAGAATGACCATCTCAAGGACCTAGGTGAGATGTTTGAGATCCTGAAGAAGCACAAGTTACGCCTCAACGCGTCGAAATGTGCATTCGGAGTAGGATCTGGCAAATTCCTGGGCTTCCTGGTGACCAACCGGGGTATTGAGGCAGACCCCTCTCAGATCAAAGCAATCCAGGATTTGAAGAGACCAAACTCAGTAAAAGAAGTGCAGCATCTCACCGGCATGGCAGCTGCGCTCAATCGGTTCATAAGCCGGTCATCGGACAGACTACGACCATTCTTCCATGCACTAAAAGCCAAGTTTGAGTGGGACGAAGAATGCGACCGCGCTCTGGAAAGCTTAAAGGAATATATGTCCTCTCCACCACTGCTTGTCACCCCAGTACCTGGAGAGGAACTCTTTTTGTACCTGGCAGTCTCCCAGCATGCAATTAGCGCAGTGTTGGTCCACGCAGAAGGAATCCAACATCTACCCATCTATTATGTCAGCAAGACATTACTGGGCGCCGAAGCAAGGTACCTGCCACTGGAAAAACTGGCATTGGCCTTAATGATGGCCTCAAGAAAGTTGTCGCACTACTTTCACGCCCACACCATAGTTGTCCTCATAGCCTTTCCATTAAAAGCTTTGTTTGAAAGGGCAAACTTTTCTGGGCGAATTCTGAAGTGGGCAGTAAAGTTGGGGCAATACGACATCAAGTTCCAACCCAGGACCGCAATAAAAAGCTCAAGCATTGGTAGATTTTGTCGCAGAATTCACACCAGGAAGTCATCACATCTGCCCAGTCGACCTGACTGAAACAGCCAAACTAGGGATGGAAGTTGACGCCGGAATAGCGCAACCCCTGGTGCAAGATACTCAGTCAAACCCCAAGGTAGACCAAAGCCCAGATTCCTGGAAGAAAGAAGCGAACCATGCTACACCAAGTCAAGGCTCCCCAACAAATAAAGACTTGGTAAAATCAGATAGCCAGGGGCAAACAGCGAACATGGACCTTGAAGAAAACACCACCAACATGGAAGATCCCAAGGCATCATCTGATCCCTCCACTTGTTGGAAGTTGTTTGTTGGAGAGATGTGGAAGCTCTTCGTGGATGGAGCATCCAACCGGCATGGAGCAGGACTTGGCATAGTCCTCATCTCTCCAGACGGCCTTGTAGTGGAACAGGCAATCAACGTTGGCTTCCCAGCATCAAACAACAAAGCGGAGTATGAAGCGCTTCTTGCAGGCCTCAAATCAGCGTTCTACATGAAGGCCACCGAGCTAATGGTATATAGCGACTCACAGCTGGTGGTAAACCAAATTTCAGGCGACTATGAAGCAAAGGATGACAGAATGGCTAAGTACCAAGAGTTGGTCAGAACAGAGATCAAGAAGTTTGAAGTGGTGAGGATAGAACAGATCGGCAGGGAGGAAAATAGCAGAGCAGATAAACTAGCAGGCTTTGCCTCAATGGCAGATACCTCCATCCCTCATCCACTACTGATCGACTACCTGCCCAGACCAAGCATTGAAGACCCAGAAGCAGAAGAGGTATGTTGCGCCGATCTAGGCCCTTCTTGGATGAATCCCATCATATTGTTCCTAAAAGATGGCACCCCACCAGAAGACAAGAAAGAGGCCAACAGAATAAGAGCAAAGGCGCTGCGATTTTGGCTCTCCCCATCCTTGGCATTGTACAAAAAATCATTCTCAGGACCCTACCTAAAGTGTGTTCACCCCAGCAAAGTGGAAGCATTTTTATTCGAGATTCATAAGGGCGTATGCGGAAGTCATCAAGGAGGAAGATCACTGGAGAGTCTAACTCCTACCCATTTCTTTAATGAAATAGTGATGTCTGCAACGTTAAAGGTTAAGTAAAATTTTAATGATTCTTATATCTAGGTAAACCTAGTGGAGTATGGCAGGATACTCTTCATAAGAATCACCTATGTGAGTGTGAACTGGGCTGGTTCTATGAGATTTGTGAAGGGCTACAATTCTCTAGAGCACTCATGAAGACCAGTTGTTCAGGGCCAAAATGAACACAATAGTGAGAACTAAACTGTGTCTGGGAATATACTGTGTGAGTTCTATTGTCTTGGTTTACATAAACGGCTGAACAGTTCAAGACATCATGTTCACTGGTTAGCTAGTAAATCCGATAGTGTCTCATAAGAGAAGGTTCAAAGCCAAAAGCTACCTATCCTTTGCAGAATATTACCATTTTCTGTACTCTCTATAATTACATCATGTTGTTGCATTTTCTCTCCGTCAAATTCCATTCATGTGGGGGATTGTTGGAAAATTGGTTTATATAAGGCATATTTTGGGCCGACTTAGAGCCCAAAATAGAGTGGGCCCCAAACGTCTTTTGGGGTAGGTCCGAAGAGGTGACGTGTTCCTTGCCGCGTGGCAAGTCACACGGTGAAGACGGAACATCAAAACCATTTATGAGTGAATGGGAAGTTGACGTCGTTTTCGGGTTTAACATTAATTTTTTCAATAAAAAAAATTATTGTGGGAATTTAATTTAATTCTAAATTCAAATTTTGGGTTCCTAAGTGGTTTCCTAAAGTTTGTAATTGTGGGAATTTAATTTAATTCTAAATTAAAATTTTGGATTCCTAAATAGTTTCCTAAAAATTTGTACCTCTTTATTTATTTATTTAAGTATTTAATTAGTTTAATATATATATATATATATATATATATGTGAGATAGTTTAAATAAATAATGCACCAACAGTTTGTATAAAAGTCCAACAGTTGCTTTTCCATAAGTTTGAATTATGGCAACGGTAAGAATCTGTTGAACCTGTTCATGGTCAATATTGTACCTGTTCAGGACTGTTGAGTTTGCCTATAAATACACATTTGTTCCAGCGGTTTTGGTACCCAAAAAAAACAGTCGGCAAATAGTCTTTTTATTGTCCAGTACTTATTTTGTGCTTCATTCTTCATTTTAGTTTTAGAATATTAAAGAGAGTATAGATCACAGGTTTGGTTCGCCGAACAAATTTATTTGAAGTGCTTCTATAAATTTGTGAAGATCATTGTATCCTGGGAGATAGACACCATTCAACCGTAAGCACCGTAGCGGGGCGAATCTGTCTTAAGGACAGAGTGTCACACACTCGACTTGGTCTTAAATTATTTATTCGGTTCAACGAAATAAATTCGGTATGTTATTTAATTATTTTGTTTGAATTATTTCAGTTCATTTTATTTACACAGAAGATTGTTCCAACAATTTCTACATAGAATTTTGCACTAGAATAATGTGTTAGTATTATTTGTGTAATTAAAGGTACTTCAATGTAATCTTTGTTCAATTAGTATATCATTATTTTTATTAAAACCTAACTATACTAACTCTTTGTTTGAACATGTATTTATAAATAAATAAAAATACTAATAATTGCTTCCATACAAACGATGTCAAATATCATTTATTATTGTGATGACTAAGTATTGTGATGTAATTTTCACAGGAAAAGTTCAGAAAAGTAGAACAATGGATAAGAGTTGGGTTGATTTACCAACTAGGATGTCAAGAGACTATTTGAAAGGGGTTGATAGATTCTTTGAGTTTGCATACACCAATAGGCTTGATGTTTCATTCATTAGCTCTTTTTGTAGAAGTTGTGAGAATCGCTATAATTTTGGTAAAGGATCATCTTTATAGTAATGGTTTCTTTAAGAAGTATAAAAATTGGACAAATCATGAAGAATAATACGTTTCTTTTCATGAAAATTTGGATATTGAAACTTTGATGGATTTAAATATTGGGAATGATATGGTCAGAATGATAAACGACACTCTACGGAATCAACATGTATGTACAAGTGTTGGGAATGATTATCAAACTGCACATGATCCTTGAACAGGACCAAATAAAGAAACTTAAAAGTATTTCAAACTTTTGGAGGATGCACAAAGTAAATTGTATCCGAGCTATAAGAAATTCTCATTATTGTCATTTGTTGTTAGGCTTTTGCATATGAAGGTGCTTAATAAATGGACAGACAAGTCAATTAATATGTTACTTGAGTTGTTGAATGAGGCCTTTCCTAAAGGTGTAAAGCTTCCAAGTTCATACTATGAGGCTCATAAATTAACTAACGATTTAGGCTTTACTTATGAGACTTGGGATGCATGCCTCAATAGTTGTATGTCGTTTAGGAACGATTATGCAACTTTTGATGAATGTGTTGTTTGCAAGAGTTCTAGATGGAAACCAATTGATGGTAAAAGGCATGGTAAACGTAAAGCAGCAAAACAAATGAGATGTTTTCCTTTAAAGCCAAGGTTGTAGAAATTGTTTATGTCATCAAAAACAGCGAAGCTTATGAGATGGCATGAAGATGAACGAATTGATGATGGTGTGTTCAGGCATCCTGCTGACTCTTTTGCATGGAAAGATTTTGATCAATGGATTTAATCCATTTAGATCGATGCACATAGTTCATAGTACTTGGCTTATTGTGTTGATTCCTTATAACTTACCCCCGTGGATGTGTATGAAACAATCATTTTTGATTTTGTCTATGCTTATTGATTGCCCGAAAGGACCTAGGGACAAGATTGATATGTATTTACAACCATTAATTGAGGAGTTAAAGGAATTGGGGAATGAAGGTGTAACCACATTTGATGCATTGGCCAATGAAATGTTTCCAATGCATGCAAGTTTGCTACGGACAATCAATGATTTCCCTACATATGCTAACTTGTCAAGTTGGAGTACCAAAGGTGAATATGATTGTCCTTGTTGCAATACAAAAAATGTATCGTGTTGGTTAAAACATGGTAAAAAACATTCATACATTGGTCATCGTCGATTCTTGCCTAGTAATCATAATTTTTGAAAAGATAAAGTATCATTTGATGGTAAATGAGAATAGGGAAGCAAACCTAAATTGTTGTCTGGATCTGAGTCATTGCATCAGTTTGATTCAGAAAATAACTTGACCCAACACAAGATTGATGACCTTAAGGAAAGGCATGCTATACAAAGAGAGAGGGGAATCGCTAAATCTCGAAGCCATAATTGGAAGAAGAATAGCATGTTTTTCGAATTGCCATACTAGAAACACAACTTAATCAGACACAACCTAGATGTGATGCATATAGAGAAAAATGTATGTGATAATGTATTGTGGACATTACTTGGAGTTGTGGAAAAATCTAAAGATAACATGAGTGCTCGGCGTGATTTGCAAGAGATGAATATTAGAAAACCATTACATTTGCAGTCAAGAGGGTCCAATAAAGTGTACTTGCCCCCTGCACAATTTACAATGAGTAAGAATGAAAAAGATATATTCCTCAAAGTACTAAAAGAAGTTAGAGCCTGTGGGAGATGACACCGAAGATTATGAATTGTTGGATTCTCATGAGTAGGTATCTCTTTTCTACTTAATGTAATATTCACAAACACATACGGTTGAGATTAAGGGTTAGCCTACTAAAAATCCTTAGTGATGTTAGGAGGTTGAGGGGGAGCCTAATGAATACCCTGATATGTTGTATTTATTGCATAATGTAGTATTAGTGGTGTTAGGAGGTTTGAGGGTGAGCCTACTGAAAACTCGATTATAGAACTGTTTTAGTTTGAACTTTTTCTCTCAAATGAATGCTCTCATATAACAATAATCATCATTGTTAATGTTTGCTAAAGGTCACTCTTGGCTTATAATATTAGTGCAATTGCCTTGAGTTAATTGACATAGTTTAATGACATAATTAATGTTCTCAATAACCACCATATATGGTCCGCACAATCAATCACATCTTTGATATATATTAGGTTAGAAAATTGGTTACCACATTGTTGAGTTTGAACACTCAATTTGGAGTAAAAATAGGACATAGACTATTGGAATTGAACTCAACTTTGATTTTATTTACCACATTTCCAAGAATATGATGATCCAACTTTGATTTTATTTACCACATTTCCAAAGCCACTTCTACATCCAAGTTCCACAAGATCCACATAAAAAAATTTAAAAAAAAAATAGCTAGCTCTTTATACGACTAAATGATCCACAGTTAAATGAGTCGTATAAAGAGCTAGCTATTTTTTTTTAAAATTTTTTTATGTGGATCTTGTGGAACTTGGATGTAGAAGTGGCTTTGATAAAAAGCTAGTCAATGAGGAAATAATAAAAATATTTCTGTTTCACATCAGAAATAGTTCTAGAAACCCAAATTGACTGTAATCCATGCAATTTGGTTATTGAAGGCATAGTGTTTACAACAAATTTGTAGTTTTCAAATCAAAAGCACTCTGGATGCATTCTACTATATATTGCTTCTGTATATGGACCGGTTATTCATATTTCATTCATTTTATACGTTGCCAATACTTGCTAAAGCACACTGATGTTACAGTCCTATATAGAAATATTCAATGTCATTGGCCCCGTTTGGTAGAGCTGTGGGAAAGTGATTATAGATTACAGCTTAACAGATTATACCTTATAGCTGTGAGCATAAGCTGGTAACTTGTTTGGTGTAGCTGTGAGATTATAGATTTAAGCAGTAAAGTAGTGTTTGGTAAATAAGCTATAAAATAGCTTTTTGTTGTATAATTGTCATTTTTGCCCTTATAAATATAAAAATTGTAATTTTTTCATTTTCTTCACTTTAAATTTTGAAAAAGTTATTTCATGAATAGAAGTCGATTGTTTAGTACCTAATTTGGTACATTTTTACATGAAAGTCACCAAAAAACCATTTTTCCAACACCCACAACTCAATATGAAGTGTCCATCTGTTAAGTAGGGGTGTGCACAAGTTGGAACAAAGCGGTTTAGGGGGAAAAAATAACAACCAAACTGTGATTCACAAAAACCTAACTCAAATAACTTAATCCAATCCCATTAAAATAAACAAGCTCATTCAACTTAATTCCACACAAAAAACGAAAGCTCATTCAACCTTCAACCCTGTTCTTCAAATGAATTACCTTAATTCAAAAGACAAACTATCACCCAAGAGTAACAAGAAATTAAAGTCCAACTTGTTTAAAAAGAAATCAAACATACAAATAACCATCCAAATTAAGCCCAACATGAATAAAAAGAAATTAGCAGTACACACTCACAAGCAAACCATCCAAATTAAGTCCAAGAGAATCCAGCCAATCACCTAAATTATACAATTAAACAATCCAAGAAATTGACAGTAAATAGCAACAGCTGCTACATATGCAACATCCACTCATCCGAACTCCAAAGAACCATAATAGCTTCATCCAAACTCCAAGCTTCATCAATCTACAAATATAAGCAAGAAAAAATTATTCAATAACAAAAAAAAAAAATTTGTGAACTGGTCTCTCTGATGATGGTTAGAAATTTTTTTTGCACCAAATTCACTGGAAAGCTAAAGCAAGCCAAAGGTGGGATTTTCTTGCACTATAAAAATTGTGAACTGGTTTTGACAGAAATCTTTACTCTTTAGCATCTGCAGTCCTTGTAACGATAAGTAAAAGATGACATCAAGAAAGATGCGAACATTACTAACAATTTAGTTGTGCAAATAGGAGCATACACAGTTAGTAATCCATGTGCAGTTATGGAATCCCAAGGCCTGTTGCAAGGAATTATAACATATGCTTAATACTTTTATTAAGATTCTAGCTCCTCAATTAATGGCCTTGGAAAAATCAGCAAAATATCCGAACATGTTTAAGCTTCTCTGCATTGTGAAGATTTTCAAAATCAAGTTTCTGAGCAGGTTCTTATGCATTGAAGAGTAGCAGGTTCTGATACATTGAAGAGAAATTCTTATTTCCAGTATAAATGGCCATTCCATTAGGAGGCTAAGGAATAATATTCTAGCAACATTACCATAGATTAAGGGACTAAGTGACGTGTCAGAATCTTCAAGGTGGCTTATATGCAGAGTTAACAATGAAGTCCCCAAAACCCCAATGAAAGCTTATCTGGAAACCCATGTTGAGAAAGAGCAATGGACTTGATGAGGTTACAACATTAGCAGGAAAAACATATGAATGAGAATTGGTGATGATGTGATCTTGGGCTGAGTTAGAAGGAAGGATGATAGGTTGAGTGAAGTAGTATACCAGCCTGATATTTGTTCTTTATGATGCCAACATCTCAATCCCAATTGACCAGGGCAACAAACCAGTAAGCCTTAAATTGAATTATTATTTTCCCCATTTCAATGGGTTAATTCAAATGTTCCAAAGGATTGACCATAACCGATCAACTAAATTGTCATATATTCTCATAGATCAGTTTAGTAGATACCTAGGGAAGTATATAACTAGATGATATGAAAAGACCAAACATCAAATCATGTTTCTAGAGTCTTTATGAGAAATCTAAGCTAAGTGAAATTTTGAGGATTTGGTGAAAATGGCTAAAATGGCATGAACAAAACTTTTTTTTATGGACAATGACACTATATATATCATACAAAAAGAGAATCTCTTTGAAATGAAAGAAATTAGAAACCACAAGTATTGTGATAGCCTGCTTTTAATCAAGTAACTGTTGGCTAGCATATTTGATGAGAGAGCTAGCCTTCCCCAAAGAAATCATAAATATTGGGCACTTCCTAATTGTGTGCAATGTCAGACATAAATATTTGCCCCAATTTTGAAGCCACATTCAGCTTTCACCTTTCATGTCAAAAAGGCCAGAGAGAGAGAGAGAGAGAGAGAGAGAATTGACAACTTTGTTTGAAGTTTTTGAAGTAATGCTCCCATTATGAAAAACCTCAGAAAATATCATTTTCCTAAAGATTTTCCCTTCAACTAAACTTTTAAACAAAGAAAAAAAATGCATTTGAAGAACAAATAATATGGTAACTGAAGTCTCTTTAAATGGAACAATAATAACATGACATTAAAAGTGTCTCAGAGCATAGAAATTCAAGAATTAGATATTCATATTCTATGAACTCATAAACATGCAAACAAATTATGGGTCTCTAACATTTCTGTTCAAATATTTTGATACAGAAAAGATATGTATCAATCTCAGATATTCATATTCTATGAACTCATAAACATGCAATTTTGCACTGATGGGTGTGGGTAGTCCATGATAGCCACAAACTTCATCTCTGAATTGCACAATGAAAAAAGTTTTTAAATGAACGAATTTCTAATATGGTTTTATTTATCATCAGATGTAGATATGAATTCATGTTTATTATTAACATGTGCCTTACTATTTGACTATCTTTTTTGTCTAGTGATAAAAAAAATCTAATAAAAAATCTATTTAGAACTAAAAAAGCATTTTTTTAAACAACTCCTAATATTAGGGAACTGGTTCATCTCGAGTGCATCAACTCGAGTGTGAGAAGCTAAAACAAAAGTGTGAATAAGGAGCCCTTCGCAAGCCTTGTTTGCCAACCAAACAGAAATTAAACAAAAATTCTCGCCAACCAAATAGAAATTAAACAAAATAGTCCCTTTGCAAGCCTTGTTTGCCACCATTTCACAGTAAAATACTATCTTAGATGTATCTGTGTGTTTGGTTTGCATTTTTGGTTGTGAGGAAATACATTGATTAATATATAAGTATTTTACAAGTGAAGATTAGGGTTTGCAGCTTTGTTGGTTGATTTTGAACGTGGAAGAGATCACCCAAAAATTAAAGAGAGAAGGGAAAGAGAGAGAGAGAGAGAACCCTCGATGTGTATATGTAACAAACAAAGGGCATGAAATGTTACCTTTTTGGTGCAGATCAACAGAAAATAGAGAGGAAAGGAGTTCGATCAACTGCGATCTTCCAAATGTGGCAGAGTTCTCATCGTCAAATACCAGAGAGGAAAGCAAAAGAGGAGCGGAGAGTGTGGGGAAGAGGAGCATGCTAGGGTAACAGAAGAGGGTTTATATAATGGAAATTCCATAATGCTTCAAGTTTTGGAGGGGCATTTAAGTCATTTCAGCCCCCCCACCCCAGATGCGCGCATAAGTTGTTTGAATAAGCATCCCTCGAGTTGTTTCCCCCCAAAGCTGAAAATAGCTTACAAATAAGCTATAATTTGATAATTTATGTTACACCAAATACATATTTATAGCTTAAATTAAGTTAAAAGTTAAAATAAGCAGCTTATAAGTTGTGCCAAACAGGCACATTGTTATGATTGTATATGAGCAGTTATAACCAAAATTTAGTCTCTATTCATTCTAGTTATTTCAGAATGAAAAGGAGCTTCATTTATTTATTCTTTTACATTTTGATTTGACTCAAAAACAGAGTTTATTTTCTGCAGAGAATTTTTTTTTTTATGGAAAACTGTAGTTGCTACTCTTGTTAGAAATATTTTATAAGATTAATTGTTCACCGCCTTGGCGGTATTGTTGACCTTCATTACATGCTTCATTTAATTGTTTGTTTGTTTGTTTTTTTTTTTTTTTTCCCAAGTTATGCAAAAAGATTAGTGGTGGTAGAGATTAATGGTGGCATGGGGCTAATTGTTTTTTGAACATCTATCTTTATGTTTTGGGCTTGCCATTTTTCTATTTTTGTTTTCAAGTTTTGCAGAAAGATTAGTGGTGAGGTAGAGATTAATGGTGGCATGGGGGCTAATTGTTTTTTATTTTTTATTTTTTTTAACATGTATCTTTATGTTTTTGTTGCCATTTTTCTATTTTTTGTTTTTAGGTTTTGCGGAAAGAATAGTGATGGCAGAGATTGATAGTGTGGCATTGGGGCTAATTGGTTTTTTGGATATTTTTTTGGCTGCCATCTAGACTTAAGTTTTGGATATTTCTGTACATAATATTTAGAGCTTATTGATATCTTATGGTTTCTATTAACAAATTATTGTTAATATTTTGATGTAATTGAACAAATGGTGGATTTATATTGATTAAATATGTTTCTATTAATTGATTGAACAGATGGTGGATTTATATTGATTGAACAGATGGTGGTTTGAATGTGTATATTGAAATGTTTTTTTTTTAGTTGGCAAAATATTTGAATTTGAATGAATAAGATACAGGATAATTTTAAATAATTAAAATCTTATTTATGAAAAATAAATATCTATTTACGACTGTCAAAATACCGTTGCAAATAGAAATTTAGTAGTTGTTTGGATTGTGCTATATAAGTGTAATTTTTGACTTTTTGGTTAAAAAAGTAGAGAAAAAAAGGTGTATGTTTGGGATAACTTTTTGACTTTTTATAAAAAGATGTGTAATAAAATATTGTAATAAAATCAAAATGATCATTTTACCCTTTTGACTTTTTGGGTAGTTGAATTCGACGGACAAAATAATAATTTTGCCCTAGTGGCTTCCCCACAAGCTACCCTTGAATAGTGTAGACTTTTTAACTTTTTAAATAATTTTTTGACTTTTTGAGTTTATCCTAAACAAGGCCTTATTATTTTTTTTTAAATTATATTTTTTGTGACGGCAAAAAAGCATCGCTAAATCTGATTGTATTTTTTTGCGAAATGTGAGTACTAACAACAGCAATAAACCGATGCAGAAGATAGTTTTAGTGATGGCATTTGTCTCGGACACTAGAAGTAGATTTTTTTCCATGTTTATTTGAGTCGGTAAATATCCATCTCATTTTGTATTCATTACCATCGCAAATATTTAGAGACAGCAAACCTGCTATGCCGACGCCAATGCTAAAAGCTTTTGCAACCCTATTAGTCAATAAAACTACTAGTGACCCCATTAGTCTCGTCCGTTGACATGCTGACACTAAAAGCTCTTGTGACGGTATGGGCCACTTTTGAGACAGCATTTGGTTGACGCAAAAACCTCTGTTTCCAGTAGTGAAACCTAACCCATATTTGTTCCATGCCCATTTGTAAACCCCTAATATCATAACTAGAGGGAGAAAAAGGTAGAAGAAGATGAGAGAAATATGGAGGCAAACATACAATCTCAATTGAGGAAAAATAAGAGCTATAGTAGCCAACTACGACTTACCTCCATATTTTATCCATCATCTCATCATCTCTTCACGACAACCACAATAGCTAATCACAACATTCGCGAAGAAGGTAGATCCACTAGCCATATATCAACGTCGTCGTAAGTTTAGCACACATTACCATCAAAGAATGAGAGACCATTGTCACACATTGCCACATAAGTTAGAGAGGTCATCACATGGATTATAATGGGTTTGGGTTTGGTTTTGGGTTTAGGTTTGATTTAGGGTTTAGGTTTGATTTGAATGGTGGTGGTGTTACTAGAACCTCTTTCCCCATTCATGAACAATGATGATAATATAATCCCAATCTTACACTACAAGAAAACACATTTTTGGCGACCACTTTTGGCTACCAAAACAAATTTAGTCGCCAAAAGTGTAGGAATTGGCTACCAAAATTAATTTTAGTCGGCAAAAGTCAACTTATTAGCTACTAATTTTTTTTCGTAGGGGAATGTTGATTATTGGCGACTAAAAAAAATTTAGTAGCTAAAAATATTACAATTTGCGACTAAAAAAAAAATTTAGTAGCTAAAAATATCACAATTGGCTACTAAAAGAAATTTAGTCGGCAAAAATGCCAGAAATTGGCGACGAAAAGTAAATTTAGTCGCCGTAGGTATAGATTTGGCTACTAAAACCTTTAGTCGGCAAATGTAAAATAAAAAATTAATTTTTATCTTTGGCGACTAATAGTTTAGTCGCCAAAAGTTGATTTTCAACGACGAAAAATAAATTTAGTCGCCGTAGGTTTAGATTTGGCTACTAAAGCCTTTAGTCGGCAAATGTAATATTAAAAAATTAATTTTTATCTTTGGCGACTAATATTTTAGTCGCCAAAAGTTAAAATATTTGGAGGGAGCTATTTTAAATTTTAGAGGGATTTGAAAAATTAATTGGCGACTAAAAAGTTTTAGTCGCTAATGGTGTAATATATATAAATATATATAGCATTCGCTCCTATTCTCTGTTTATTCTCCTTCACCACACGAAACCTCACCCCACTTCACATGACCACAGACCACCGCCACCGCCACCGCCTCAGATGGCAATGGCCACTGCCGCAGATCGCCGCCGCCATCGCCACCTCTGCAAATCGCCATCGCCATTGCTGCAGAGCACAGGTTCTCTCTCTCTCTCTTTCTCTCTGCGCGCTCGCTCTCACTCTCTTGCTCTCTTTCGATCGAGCTGTGTCTCTGTGGTACAACTTAAATTCTTAATTTCTCAAAAACAAAATATAAGAACTTGGGTCAATTGAAACCCCGATCAATTTATATGACAATGTTGTTTTCACAGTTTGCCCTAATTTATATGATAATGCTGTTTACACAGGTTGGCCTCACTAATATATATATATATATATATTATTGAACTTTGTAAATAAATTACTTATAAGAATATATGCATGAGTAGCTAAGAGTGTGGAAAGACTAAAATGTGACACATTGGTAGCAGTGTTTGGTTTACTGAAATGATTATAAATAGGAATAGAATATATGAGGCTCGAGCTGTGTCTCTGTGTCTCTATCCCCCTTCCTCTATTTCTTTCAATCTTGACAGGCCAGATTTCTTCAAGTTGTTTTTTGTTCACATCTACATTTTTTTTGCTCACCAACTGTTCGACATTTGGTCTGTGACATGTAGAAATGAATTGTTTAAGTATATATGGACCCCAAAGCATCTCTAGTTTGCTCACCAACTGTTTGACAATTTATTTGTGATACATAGGAATGATCTGCTGGAGCAATTTTAATTGTGTAGTTTTGTGGATTTTTGTTAATTGTTTATATTGATACTAATGTACTCGATAGTAATCTGCTGGAGCAATTTTCTGCTGGCAAGATTGATGCAAATGGTTGAGCAATTTTTTGCTGGCAATTTTAATCTGCTTAATAGTAATCTATTGGAGCAATCTATTGATACTAATGCTCTGTTTGAAAATTGGTTTGTGATGCATAGTAATATGCTGAATTTTTGTGATGCATAGGATTTTTTTGAAGATGAACAAGTTCTGTACTTTTAGTCAGCAGATTCGACCTTCATTTCATTACACTTTTGGCCATAAGAGATGAAGGAGATGAGGGTCAAAAATGAAGAGAAGGCTAGAGGAGATGAACAAGTTCACATCTTCATTTTATTATTGTGTTTGGTATGCAATTAGGTGCTAAGCTTTCCTCTGTTCTTTCTTTACACTACCATTGAGAATATGCTCATTTTTCTTTCAATTCCTAGATGATGAAGAACAAGAAACCAGCTAAGCTTCCAATGAGGCTACTAGGCACTGTTTTTTTCTTTTTCTTTTTTCTCTATGCAAAAACCTATGTTAGTTAAACCTATGTTATGTAATAACTGTATTAATGTGTTTTCTATCCAAACTCGGATCGGATAGATGTTAGTTGTTGCTGTAAAGTGAGAAAATTAGAAAGATTAAGAAAGACAAAATACTTAAACTTAAGAAGGACAAAGTGTAATTTACTCTTTTAACTATTATATGTTGACATAAACATTTAGTAAGAAAGTCTAATAACATATTAATATATGCATACAACAAACTGTTTAAGAGTACATTTTAAACTCATCCTAATAATCTAAACACAACTGTGTTAGATGATTTATTAGTAACAGAGGATGAAATGATTGATAACCATAGAGATGTGGACAGCAAAGTAGGTTTATTTTCTGTAAGGTTGTCATAGGTTTTCTATTATTTAGATGGTTTTATATATATTCTATCAACATAATTGTTGAATTAATCATTGAGAAATGAGTTATAATTGATAATGTAAATAGAGTCTTAATGCTCAAATGACTAACGGCATTCATGGCAAGGTAATATGCGAAGTGCTTTATGTATCATTCAATTTGGATTTACCTGTGGAATGGAGTCCATGTTTTGATCTGTACAAGGAGTGTTATTATGTATTATAATACTAGTGAACTAATCAAGGAGGAAAAGGGTTTTTATTTTTTAATAGAAAAAAAACTTACTGATGCATAGTCTCCTCCTGACTATTAATGCTTACTGTTAATTTTCTAGTCAGATACATTATATGTTTTGTTCCAATTGGCTTGCATTGCTTGATTGAATTTTGAATGTCATTAAATTTTGCAGCAATCTCTATTCATGGTTTCATGCCACTACTATTCATGGAGATAGGACACAGCAGGTGAGTTGGTCACTGGTTACATTATTTCCACGACCATTGGTGGCAAAAATGGAGAACCCAAACAGGTAATACTACCTTCTTGAATACCCTTTTGACTTGCTCTGAACAAGTTGAGGCTTGAAGAGTAATGAGATTTGTTGTTGTGCTTATGTTATTATATGAAACAGAATCACGCAGATTTACAGATGAATTTGTGGAACTGATTTGTAACTGTTTTTTCTTGCTTTGTTAATTTCAAGTGAAAACTTCATTTTAAGCAAACCAGTTCAAACCCCATTTTTTGTTAAATTTCCCCTCCCCCCAATTTCATGTAGTTTTGTTGTTTCTTATTCGTGGCAAGCATTCGATTTGAGTTTTTGTTTATGATAGGCATGCTGTAAAAGAGATGGCAGAAAGTCCCTCATCAACAGTTTGGGGTGGGAAAATAACTGGAATCAAGTTTGGTTTGGCTACTTGTCAGGAAATTGTAAGCATAATCTCTTTTTTGGCGTTATTTGTTAAGCTTGCATAATTCAGTTTTATAAAAGGGGTTAGTGGAATTGTTTGATTATCACTAGGGATTTTGAAACTTTTTTTTTGCTTCTTTTCTTTTCTTTTCAGTTTGAATAAAGAATTCCTATCTTATCCTGTTTTTGAAACTCATGTTGTTAGGGTGGGGCTTGGTAATGCCCTGTTTTCTGTCTATCCATGTTTTTGTTCTTTTGTCTTTGTTTTTGCATAAAACAAAATAAAAAACAATATTTGGTACATCATACATGTGTTTTTAAAAATATAAAACGAGATTAAGAAAACATGTTCAGTGAGTGGAGGGAGGAGGTAGTGGTCCGAGGGATGACGCAGGGGATAGGGAATGAAAAATTGTTTTGAAAATAATATTTTTTCTTCAGATTTTGAAATTGAAAATTGTTGTCTTTTTTTTGGAAACTAAAACAGTTCTCAGATGTGTTTTTTCATTTATAGTTTTAAAAATTCTTAAAAAAAAAAAAACTGGGCCCTAGAAGATTTGAGTCCTAATATTGTTCCAGACTTATTTTAGATCTTGTGATGGATGTAAACCTCCTTCCGAACAAATTGTCCTACAATTGGCATTTGATTAAGTGCACCTTTGGATCTTCTGACCATTCTGGTTGAATAAGTTGGTATGATTCCTTTTATTTATTTTTTTGTTAGTGCACATCATCCACTAGTGATTTCCCTATAAGCCATGCTAGTCAGCTTTCAAATCCGTTCCTTGGTTTGCCGCTTGAAGTTGAGAAGTGGGAAGGTAATGGATATGTTTATAGAAGGCTCCACGTAAAATCTATTTGTCATAAGTAATTAAATCCTTTTGCTTTCTTGATTGAGAGGGTAGCAGATTATTGTGTTGTGTTATGGTAAGAATTTGAAGCTCTCGGTGATTATAGATCATTCTGCCATAATATATCCTATATTTGATTATTTAATAAAGTTGGTAGACATTTGAGTGTGGTCACATATGTGGTGGCCCTTTTCTAAAAGTGTTGTGTGAATATCATTATTTTTCTATTGTTTCTCTGACACATTTAATTTTGTAATTGTTTCTCTCTCCTTATTTTAACTAAAATGTAGAGTTAATTTGTGGAACTGATATCTCAACATAGAAGTGTTATATGTAAGAATATCTATGTCATTAACAGGGAAAGCTTTTAAGCCTTCTTAACATTTTATAGGCACCAAACTAATGAATTTTTTTTTTTTTTTTTGCAGATGATTTTGGACATACAAATGTGGATATATAATTTTTTGACAATTACGGGAGGGCATTGTTTTTATACCTCTATCTGTATATATAGTGGTTCGAACAAATTAATTTGGTTATTCATGTATTATGTATGAATTTAAATTATTGACGTTGGATTAGACTTGGAGTGTATGGAATTTGTATGGATTATGTATGGATTATTGACCCTAATATATTTTAGTGTTGATGGATTATATTGTTTATACAGGGTACAGGTTGTAATTTAAATTATTGACGTTGGTTATTCATGTATTATGTATGG